>JAVCKT010008879.1:0-16728 GCA_032273925.1 Rhynchotus rufescens | reverse complement strand
TGCTGCTCCTTTCAAAAATAAATATAAAAAATATAAATATAAAAAATATCTCATTTCTTGCACAGGGACCTTGTGGTCTTGAGCTCTGCCTTTTTCTCTTAAGTAATTCTGAGCTGTCACTCCTGCCTGGTGATGCTGCCTCCTCTAACTGTCCCTGTTTGTTTCCTAACCACTGCAGAACTTGACACTTGCTTACCCAGGGACCTCAGGATGCCGAGGACCTAAGTGGTCGCCTTCCAGACAGGACCCCTGGACTGTTACAACTTGCTTAGCTGCAGAACACAGTGTGGAGGACCCCTGAGTGTAGGTTCGTACACCTGGTTTATAATATTTTTTTATATAAAAAATATAAAAATAGGGAGACACTTCTCCCTTTGCAAAATCATTTGCAAGGAAATTGTGGAGTGCCTAAAGGCTCCGATTTATCTTAGCTTCTCTTCTACGACTGAGTCCTCTCTTCCTTCCCTTTCTTCTCCGATTGTTTTTACACCTTCTCTCTTGTTTCTGATTTCCTTCCCCATTCTTTTATTTGCCATTTCGCTGCTCTCCCCTTTCTCCCCCTTCCCTTTCTCTCCTGCTACTGCTGCTGGATATTATGAGCAGCCCCTGGGAGCTGGAATCCGGGCCGATAACGACCTCGCCATGAGAATCCATCTGCTCAGCCACAATTAGCCCCGCTGATATCTTTCACCTGGACAAAGCTGCCTTATCACTGCCACTTCTTGGAAAATGAAGGGTCCCAGATAGCGATCGCAGATAGCCCGGCTCTGGCATTTCCCCCCGGTTTTCATGTTGCTGGAATCCCTTTTTGGCTGCCTCCTCACACGATTAGTTTCGCTTGCCCCTTGTTCAGCTGTGCTGCTGTCAGACGTAAAGCAGGCGCCGACGGGCAGCGCCAGGGACCCCGGGCAGCACCTGGTGCCAGCGGCAGCGCTCGGCCCCGAGCGCTGCAGCTTGCTCAAGTTCAAAGCCAGAAATAAGCAGCGCGTCGGCGCCCCAGGGCCTCTGCTGGTGGCTGTAGGCCCGGCTTTGGGAGCTCTCAAGGGGGTGCAGGTCGGAGCCAGCGGTGCCTGGAAGTGCTGGGATCGCTCGTCCCTCCTGCCTGCGTGTTACCGATGGCAGGACGGTAGGAACTGCTCCCACGGCAGGGTAGGAATTTTTTCCATGGAGGGGCATCAGGAATTGCTCCCACAGCTTTTCATTTTACCTTGTTTCCCCCCCTACCCCAGGTGGGTTTCACTCCCTGGGTGCAGACAGGGCAGTTCTCCCGCGTGGCCTTCGCTTGGTGCTGAGTTCAGCTGACCAGCTAAAGGCGTCCAGGGCAGTTAAAGGCCCCTAATACCGGCCTTGTTTTACATTCCCATCCTTGCTTTACATTCCCATTCTTCTCCATGGGCTTTGTCATTGCAGCTCTGCATGAGGGCTAAACCCTAATTCCTTGTCTTTCTGGCCTTTAAAAGCATTGCTGTTGAAGGACACGCTCCGTGGCAAGGCATGCTTGGCAGAGAGGACCTTTCCAGAGCTCTTAGCCCGTTTCCTTTCCCTGCTGCCGTTCAGTAACAGGCAGGTGCAGTTCTCCTGGCCGGGTGTCCGTCTGGCTGCACTTGAGTATCAGGTAGAGAGAGACTGGATTTGATGGCACTTGGTCAGGTCTGCAAGGGGAAATCTTCACCTGCAGAAGGTCACGGGAATTAGAGCCTCGTGGGTCATTCTCTACAGACACCCCTAGGAAGATGCAACCATCGTTATTAAGGGATTCTTTCTCTCTCCATCTCTTTCTGGTTTTGCTTCCCACTTGCAACCTGCAGAAGGGACTGAGTGGGAATCAGCATGACCCTATGGATAAGGATTAAATGTTTTTATGACTTTATTCTCACTTCTCCGCCTTGTCCCTTTGGTCTGGTTGGATTCTGTCCTTTTGGCCATTTTTGTATGAAACAAAAGAAAAGAAACCATGGAATTCACCATAGCCTTGAAGATCCTTTGGGCCCCATGTTTTCTTTCTGTTTTAGCTGATTTAGCTCTGGGAGCTGGGGCAAGAGCTCCCCCAGATCTTACTGGATCCATGTGCTATCAGATTGCTCGGGAACACAGACCCCACTCGGACCCGCCACGAGAACAGGCTGGTACTGCTGTCGATGAGAGCTCGTGTCACGGGGCCAGCTCTGCTTTCATGGTCACCGTGCTGGCTGCGAGGCTGCGATCGTGACCGTTTTTGAGGTTATGTCACCCCACGCAAGGGTGACTTTGTGACCCTCCCAAAGGAGGGTCCCCAATGGCCACTAGTCCTCTTCACCCACCATCGACTCGAACCCTTGGCCTAAGCAGAGGAATCCAGGTGGGTTTGCCAGAGGAATCCGAGTCCAAGCGGTTGCAACACTTGTATGTTTATGTGACCCTCGCTATGCACAAACTGGCCTGGCAACCCTGTGAAGGAGGATTTGACCAATTTATTGGTCAGCCGGACCTCAATGCTCTTCCTGTTGCTGGTCAGTCTGGCAGTGCCGCGAGAACAGCCTGTTCTGAGCAGCCTCCTAAGTGACTCTATGTGCTCATACAGACAGCATTGCCACGTATTCCCAGCGCCGTCTCCTGGCCCTTTTTCACTCCACCCTTTCATGTTCCTGTTTCCAAGCTAATGCCCGCAGTTCCTGCTGTATTTACCCACATAAATGCTGCCTTTGGGAGGGTATAGCTTTTGTTGTGTCCTTGGAAGAGAGGCCTGGCCTCTTTTCCTGTATTAACGTTGTGCTACTTTATTGTTTGTGTCCGACAGGAGAAAAGGGAGAGGGCAGCCCCTATGTGCAGCATGGGTACCAGTACGCTTTATTTCAGGTTTTTAAAGGCAGCAATTATGTCTCCTATTGCATTGAGGTAGCTCGTACAGTCGCAGATAGTGTAGTGAGGACACAGTTATCGCCTGTCCTTGCACGCACTGCGAACGGTGGGTGCTTGGGAGCGCTGCGGATGCCGGCGCCGAGCCTCACTTCCACGTGGGCTGCTTGAGAGCAGCTCGTTTTCAGCCTCATCCATTTTCTGGTTTTGCTATGAGGATCATTCTCCATAAGCCTGTGCAGCTTGGAGGCCTTCCGAGACTCCCACTGCCGGCTGGGCACCTGGTCCTAATGTCCTGCAATGAGATGTTTCACCGCAGGCTTTGTTGAAACCGAGACTGAGCTCTTGGTTGTTGCCCAAGGCTCCCTCCGCAGTCCTGGCCTGCAGAGTGTGGCCATTTCCCTGCTGCATGAGGGCAGTGGGCAACAAAATACAGGGGCTCTTCCCAAAATCCATGGAGGTTCTCGGTGCACAGCCACTTCAGGCTCCATGCAGACCCCCAGACCCGCTGGGATACCCTCGTTACCTCCTTGTCACCCCTGTTCTCTGCATGGGCCAATACATTTTTACCCAGCCCATGCAGACCTCTGGTTGCCCCTTCACTGGGGTTCAGTTTGTGGGCCAGCCAATGTAGGTAGCGGAGCTGAGGGCAATCTCTCTCTGTGTAATTCCTGTGGTGGCTCTTCAGCTGCGTCGCGAAAAGCCGAGGGATTTTTGCCTGTCCTGGGAGCCGCGGGGAACGTGGTCTGTCCTTTTCTGCACGTGCAGACCCATTCTGTAGTGACTTGTCAGCTGAACAGAATGCTGAACGTGCACAATGCTTCTTCACTTTGCCTTAAAATAGGCCAGCTAAATGAGGCGCTCTGTGGGCCTTTCCCAGTCTCTCCTGACTGGCAGCTTTCACTGAGCTTCCCCACACCTCCCACGGCCTTTTTTTTCTCTCTTTTTTTTTTTTTTTTCCCCTGGGAAGAAGGAGCCTCTGAAATGCAAGTGGGCTTCTTCATGGCTGAAAAATGCAGTGCAGGGTGTTGTGGGGCAGAGAAAAGCAGATACGACCTGAGGGAAACCTGCGAAAGGAAAATGGGCTTGGAGAGGGGCCGAAGCGCCGCGTGGGCTCGGAGGGCAGCTCTCTGCTCCTGGTGCCCGGCTCTGCAGCGCTTCGAAACGCAGCCGGGTCCTGCTCTTTCCATTAGCACAAAGGTCTTTCCTGCTTCGAATGACACCAGTCCAGGCTCCTGTCCTGGAATCCTGCACCCAGGGCCGTCTCCGCAGTGTCCGTGCCGCGGGAAAACCCTCCCGGCCCCTTGGCCCCATCCCGGGCAGAGCCCCGCGCGCTCCGTCCTGAGGCTGCTTCTGGCTTTACGAGAATTTCCCAAGAAACCCCAAGCCGCGTTTTTATAAGAGAGGATGGCATTTGCGGAAAAGGTCAAGGCTATAACAGTCAGCATCCTTGGAGACAGGAATTCTCAGCCCCTGCAGCGTCCCGTAATTTGTCATGTCTTTAAACGCTCAGGTCCCCGTTTTGCATTCGCGATCATGGGAGACAGGAGGTTTTGATTTCAAAATGAACGGCACAGCCGGCTGGGCCAGGTTTCGCTGCAGAAAATGTCCAGAAACAGAAATTGTAGGGACTTCACTAATTATACAGTTGTGTTTGGCCCCAATCTTCAGCCAGGACCCTCCAGTCCACGAGAGCGACCTCAGGAAGCGCTGGGGGAGCCTGAGCCCGGGGCGCTCCGGCTGCTCCTCCCTGCATCCTCACTCTGGAATTTCACTTCTTTCCGGGTTTGCAGCAGGGGGGCCCTGTGGCAGCTCAGTGCGATGCCCGGGATCACTCAGGAGCCCGGGACGTGCCGTGTGCCGCAAGGTCTGACCGTTCCCGCAAGCATAGAAGAGCTGGGAGCTTCTCCGGGAGCTCGTGAGGAGAAAGAACATGGGAACGCGAACGTCGCTAGCAGTGAAAACTGAGTGGGATTTGTGTTTCTGTGAGGTGTCAGGAAACAGCTCTTAGGGCGCTGGCGAGGAGGCTTCCCAGGCTTGCAGCAACGTTAACCGCTCCGTGGAGCGTGGGCTCTGGGGTGCCGCTTCCCGAGGGAGCCGGGCTCCATGCGGAGCGCAGGGCACGAGTGCAGCGCTGGGGATGGAGGGACGGCCTGACGTCCCTGCTGTGCTCGATGTGTTTGTAGATGCCTTGGTAGGCTCCAGCAAGCCACTAGCTGGAGATTTTGCTCTTCGGGGAGCCCCTGGGATAACAAAGCGGCTCAGCCGCAGGTAGGAACGGCGGTGTGACTCGTTCAGGTCTGCGACGTGCGCTGGGGGCTGGAGAGGCCTCCGCCTGGGTCATGTCGCCCCGCTTGCAGAGAGAGGCAGCCCCGCTCTGCAAGCGCTTTGGGAGCCGTTCCCTGCGGCAGCGCTCCGGCCTCCCGTCCCGTCCCGCCGTGTCCGCGATCGGCACCGCCATCCTGCCCTTCCCTCTGCCCTTCCCTGGCCAGGGGCGCCTCCCTCCCGGCGCCCCGGGCTCCCTCGCGGGGCGCCCGGCTCCCGCTGCGCTGTGCGTCACCGCTTGCAGGACGTGCCCTCCCGCACGCGGCCCGTGGCCGCGGCACCGGCGCTGCAGCCGCTTCTCGCAGCAGAGCAGCCTCGTGCAACCCGCCCCGGGAAAGGGGAAGGCGACCGTGTCTGTAACAAATGCTTTTAATGAGGGCGGGTGGTCCAGCCTCAGTGTCAAGTGCTGTGTGGCTGGGCCCAGTTGCAGGCTGGCCCAAAGGCACCAGTCCTGCCGGTGCGGTCCCTGCTTGACGGCGGGTTGTGCTTTGCCGGGCGCCGCGCTCCGTGCGCGCAGCGCCTGGCTCTGCCCCGCGCCGCACCTTGCGTTTAGCCTCGTGAAGTCCCTCTTATCCCTATCCAGACTTCAGCTGTATTAGTTATTTTTAAACCTCACAGAAGGAGCATTAAAAATGTGCTTTTTCATGCAAGCCGCCTTAAAAAAACTCCCTGCCTTATGTTCCGAGTTGCTTTTTCATAGTTCCTCCGTTGCCTCACTTGCCTACACAGTGACATGATACAAAAAGGAAGGGGGAAAGCCACCTTATTTATTTATTTATTTGTTGTACTATTCGTCAGCCTCAGGGGCAGCACAAAAAGCTAATTCTGGGGTCTCTTCCTGTGCGTGTCGGGCTGCGGCTGCTCTCCCTTGCTGGGCTAAGACTGGATGGGGTGACAGTGCTCGTCTTGCTGGTCGCCTCCCGTGGCTTTGGGAGCCGCCACCACTGAGTTTGTGAGCGGGCCTGGCTCACACCCCGCACGCAGAGCCCTGCTCCCCATCCGGGCAAAGCCCCTTCCCAGGGGATGCTGCGCCCAAAGCACCGGCGCCCTTGGGAATCCCGCTCCATCCCAGGCTGCTCCCTGTGCAGGGAACAGCACTGGATCCCGGCGCCCTTCCCACTGCGCCCAGCGCCGCCATCCCCCTGAACACACCCAGCCGCAGGCTTATTCAAAACATTTATTAGTGTTTAAGGAAAATAATAGTGTGAAAGGTACAGAGCTTTCTCTAAAGCCATATGCAGTTTTCTTTAAACAAGCTTATTTGGCTGCAAATTCTACATGAGAGAAAACTAGTCTGTTTTTTCTCCTAGAGATTTCGAATTGAAGGATAGGGTTTCTTTTATTTTCTTTTATTTCAGCACTTGAAGCTAGGACAGCATTTTCTAGGGTTTTTAGGTATCTTCTTCCAGGAGGCATTTTGCTTCTCCCAGTATTTCCGTTCTTGAACAAGGCTCATTCCAGATGTGAAGCGTAAAGGGAACATCAAACCTCAGCTTTTGAGCTACATCTCCTTCATGAACACTACGTTCATAAGGAGTGTTAATTAAAGCATCATACAGTATCTAACTGGACAGTCTTTTTCAAAAGTTTATAAAGAATTAAGGCTATGCAGATGTCACAATAAAATACTCTCAGGTAAAACGCACCCATTTTGTTAGATATGAAAGAAGGTTTAACAATAAATAAATGATTTATGCTGTCAATAACATTATGGAACTGTATAAAACTATATTTATGCTGCTTTAAACATAAAAAAAAAAATACCAGTGGCATGAATATATACAACACAGGTCATGACATACGTTTAAATTATCATAGCCAGCAGTGTTTTCTTTTTTTTTTTAATGGAGACACTATAATAAATAGAAATGTTAAATATTTACAATAATAGCATATGTGGAATCAGTAGATGAACACATAAAATCTTCACACACAGAGGAAAAAAAAAGTTATGCCTTATACTCCTCCCCGCCCACCCCAGCTCCGAACAACAAAAAAGAATTTTTCTTTGACTAAACCCAGGGAATAGAGAGCTTTCCCCACTCGGGACGAATGACTACAAAGAAATCTGTATGCATGCTGAGGTGATACGTTGCCCGAGACATTCAAGGATGTGGATCTCTGTTTGGTTGCCGCAGATAAATCAGGCCTCTAACGAGAGCGGGAGCTGACTTCAGTCTGGTGCCAGGCACCGGCTCGGCAGCGAGTTCTGCTCTGTTTGTTAAACCGCTTCCATTCGTTTTGGTTTGAGCTTGTTCCTTTGCGTGGCTATGGACTACGGGGAAAAGAGGATGCTCCTGGGAAGCTCCGGGGACCAGGGACCCCCTTTGGGCTCCACAGCAGCCAGACCCGGCGGCGGCCGCCCGGGAGCGAGGTGGGAATGTCGCCGGGAAGGCTCCTCCCGGCCTCAAGGAGCTCCGCTCCTCGGCTCCGCACGGTCTTTGCAGCTCGTTTGGCCCAATCCCACATCTTCCCAATGAAGTCAGTAGGAATTTTTGTCATAGAACTTAGCTGGGAGTAAAACTCGAACAAGATCAAGGTCCTTTCTTTAAATAAAGCCTCGGTGATCGCATAAGGACGTATCTTTTCAACTTGACGATCCCCTTTGCTTCCTACGTGACTTCTATTAAAAGTAGTGCCTATAAATTCTGCTGGTGGATACATGCATTAAACTCTGACTGAAGTTATTAGGAGCTGCATTCACTTAGCAGTAACGAAAATCTAGGCTGGAAACTGCAGCCAAGTTCCAACACGCTCTGCCGTTTATGCAGCTCCTGCCCACCAGGCGCCAAGTTCGTTCCCTGGGTACGCTCTGTCTCTTCTGAACTGCCTTCCTGCCCCCACAGCTTTCCTCGCAGCCTCCTAAACGAGAAGGCTCCAACGCTTGGTGTGATTCCCACTTTCCCAGAAAATTCACTTTTTCTCCAGAGGAAGCCGAGGAGCTCTGTCCTCCTGTCCCCATGGTGCTGTAACCTACCTTTCCAGGACAGCATGTGGGGCTACAGGACTGCACATCTGCAACCTGAGAATTACAATTGCATAGGGGATGAGGGTGAGCAGGATGTGTCCTCACACCTCAGCTGCACTAGGGATTGCCCGGGAAGGAGGGAGCTCCCGCCCTCCTTCCCTCTGCAGTGACCAATTCTGCAGACACTGGCGGTCGTTACCTGTGTGACAATTAGCAATAGGTCCAAGCCCCCTCCAAAGTCTTTGGCATTTTGATCAACCACAGCTGACCTGCACCAAGCTGCTTCCTAAGAGAGACATTTCTAATGGGACAGACTATGGGCTCCCGAGCTGCCTGAGCCCACACCCGTAAGATTGGCCTGTGCATAGGGTGGAGGTGGCTGCTCTGGTAGCTGTGTCACTGAGTGGGCAGGTGTAATTTCTACAAGAGAACAGCCCTGGGCAGTTAGAGGTCTGGGAACCTTTGCTCAGGGGTCCTCCACGCTGTGTTCTGCAGCTAAGCAAGTTGTAACAGTCCAGGTGTCTTGTCTGGAAGGCGACCACTTAGGTCTTTGGCATCCTGAAGTCCCTGGGTGAGCAAGTGTCAAGTTCTGCAGTGGTTAGGAAACAAACAGGGGCACTTACAGGAGGCAGCATCACCCAGGCGGGAGCAATGGCTCAGAAGTTACTTGAGAGAAAAAGACAGAGCTCAAGACCACAAGGTCCCTGTGCAAGAAATGAGATAGTTGGTTCACTAGAGTGTATCACAGAGAGCCTTGAGCTCTTATGTTCTCAGCCACAGGCAGAAAGTAAATTCCTTTGGGATTTGGCCATCTGCCTTCAGACTGTGCCCTAAATCTTCAGGGATGGGAAGCCACATGTGGCCAAATACAGCCTGGCAGAGCCCTCCTGTGACCTGCTCCCCAGCTGAGGGGACCAAGAGAAAACAGCCCCCCAAACAACCCAACAACCTCAAAACAAGATCCTGAATTTTCAACCAACATCCATTTTGTAAAAAGGGGAAAGAATTTACTTGGAGACATTTTGCCACATTTCGTGGCTACTCGAGCATTGAGCTTGCTGCATCAATAACCCATTGCCACTGCTCTCCCTTTGCTACTATATACATGTCGCTGAGGTCCAAGTATCTTGCAATGCCCTGTGTGTGACCTCTGAAAGGGAAATGCTTTGGAATGTCCATAGACAGGGAGATGGACTCAACGGAGGACGTTTCCAGTGGAGGGGGAGGAAGAGGGAAGAGGGGAGGTTGGTGCCTTTTTTCACCTCCGGATGTCAGAGAAGTCGGACAGTTCGTCTGCCCGGTCCACGATCCCGTGTGGCCCTTTGGGACCGTGGGCCCCAGCTTTTCCCCGGGCGTTCAGGTGGCCCTTGGTACCTCTCTCCCCCTTGGGTGCTCGCGAGCTCTCTCTGTGCTCGGCTTCCGAGTGGGCCAGCATGTCCCCGCGGCCGGCAGCCGCTCTGCTGCCTTCGCCCGCCTTCTTCTCCGGACTCAGGATGGAGTCTCCGGGCCCAGCAGAGGTGCAGAAGCTCAGGATAGAGCAGAGGCTTCCCCAGTTCTGTTCACACTGGGCCTGGACGCTTCTTGTTATTGCCTTTTTCACCTCCTCACCACACGTGAGCAGGATATTCACTAGGTCAACATAGGGCCTGCAGATAAAGGAAACGAGAACCAAGTTAGAGGCTGTCAGAACTACCCGGCAGTCAGGCCGGGCACGGGTGCTCTCCTTGCTTACAGCCCAGCTCAGGCTCTTGCTCTCTACTTTCTTGGCAACCTGAGGTTCAAAAACCTCCCAACTCGCAGAGCCCCTCAACAGCACACGTTTATTCCCCTTTCGTTATGTTCTACCTGGCCACGTCTCTGCAGGAAACGCACTTTTCTGACTGCCTGCAGTGCAGCTAAGTGCTGTACAACTGCTGAGCCTGCCTTCCCTATCCACCCAACGGACTGAGGGAGCCTAATTTCCATCGGGAGATGTCAGGCCAATATGCTTAGCCAGCAGGGCTGTCAAGTGAAACAACTGCTGTCTCACACCTCCTTCCTCCATCTCTTTCCATATCCCTTCAGCTTCATACAACAGTTTGCTGCCTCCAGATGAATGACCACCCAGAGCACACAGCAATCTAGTCTGGGAGAGGAAGGCATTTCCTCACCTTGGAAAGAGCAACAGACCCTTGACTAAGCAGTTCCCTGGGCTTTCTCACCACCTTGTGCTTCAGGAAAAGCTACAGGTTGATCTCGGCCAGAAGCAAGATCTCATCTGCACCTGTGATGTAGCTGTACAGAGTTAGAACTCAGGGAAATTCCACACTGAGCCGCCTCCTCGGCTTCATAGAGTTAAAGCAACTTGGGATACAGCATTTCTCCCCGCCAGAAAAGGGCTCCAAATAACCCCTGGCCAGCCCTGTGCCCACAGCCAGCAGCGCCGCCTCGCAGCACCCTGGTGCTGCCCATGCCCCGTGCTGGGACAGGAGGAGGGCTGGCCGGGGCTCCACGTGCCCGGGGAGCACAGGAGCCCTCTCCAGCCGCCCGTTCCCATGCACTGAGTCACGCCTGCAGATCCAGCCGATTAGCGGGTGGCACCACCAGCCTGTTCCTCTGCCCAACTGTTTAACCTCATTTTTGAATGACTAATCTTGGAGAGCCACCTATGCCTCTATCTCAAAATATTTCCCATATTTGGATTGTTTCTATCATTTAAAAGAGTTGTTTGGAATGCAACAGTGAACGATCTGCCAGGGCCTGTCACCACTTCCACATAATAAATCGGTCTGACCCGCGCCCCCACAGCAGCTGACTCGAGAGGCAACTTTGCTGCCCTGCTTGCCTTCCTCAGCACACGGCAAGAGAAAACAGCACGGGCAGAGCGGAGAACACAGCTGAAGGCATCCACGGGGCTCCAAGCTGCTCGTCTTTGTTTAAAATCCAAACAGAAAATGTGAAAGACCTGAGCATTTCACATACAGATTAGTGGAAGGGAGAAGGGCCAAAAAAAAAAAAAGATCAGTTGTTAAAATTGGATATAATCTTTACAAAAAAAATCTTTGGAAGAAAGAAGTTGCTGGTATGACTAAAAAGTGGCAGAGCTGCCAACTATTTCAGGTATTCAGAGCCTGCCAGAGCCCTGCGGATTAGCACTGGCCTGTTCCTCCTCTGCATCTTCCCCTTCTGCATTTCAGCTAGCCTGACCATAGTACCTGAACTGAGCACAAGGCTGCAAGTCAGCAGACCTCATTTTATTTCCAGCTTTGCCACACTTGCCTATTGAGCTTGAACAAGTTACTTAGTTCAAGAATTGCAGAACCGGCCTCTAAATATAGGAGGGAGGCGACTGGACGGAGCGAGGCTATTTGGGGAGTCCCGCACAGGAAAGCTACACTCTGCTTCTACGAGATGCTGCAAATGAAGTGTAAGAAGCACTCAACGACACTGTGTAAATTATAGGTGTTCAGCTGAATAACCCTTCTCTTCTCAGGCTGAGAAACCCCCCAGTTTAGGTCCCCAGAAATAAGAAGCTGCTTTTGAGTCTTCCAGCTTTAGCCTGCTTGTAAAATAAGGAGAGCTCACTCATCTTTGTGCAGCTTTTGGCTCACTCACTTCCCATCTCCAAAGGATGGGGGCAGATTGGTGCCAATCACCCTCGTTGAGGGCCCATTTCTGCAGCGGTGCCCACGGGGAGGTGGCTCTTATGCAGCATGAAGCATGAAGCATCACCTCCACACGTGCAATGGGCGCTGCCCTGCCCCGGGGCCACCGCCAGCACATCTGGCAGGGCCACCATGGGCCACCAGCCCTGCCTTGGATCCAAGCCGCAGGAATGTTCCTGGAAAGAGCCTTGCTTTCAGCCCACCGTGTTCAGCTTGTCAGACCGCAGCAGAGGAGTCTGCACTAGAGGGTAAACGGGCACCAGAGTCTCTCTAACTGCAGCCTGAAGTCTCCAACAGAAAACAAGAAAATTGGGACCCAGCTCCTTTGGAGACAAAAACACAAGGGTACAAGCCCTGGACACATGAGTCCATGAGAAATGAATCTGCTAGGATTTCCATGCTATCTGCTAGGGATGTAGAAGTGCATGGCAGGAAGATGCTCTAAGGCTAAGGTTGCTCTCAGGTTGTGGCCGAGCCTGCTTACTTGGGGGACAGATGTTCACCTGCCA
The DNA here is from genome assembly GCA_032273925.1 of Rhynchotus rufescens. Taxonomy (NCBI): domain Eukaryota; kingdom Metazoa; phylum Chordata; class Aves; order Tinamiformes; family Tinamidae; genus Rhynchotus; species Rhynchotus rufescens. The sequence continues at coordinate 4,447 of JAVCKT010008879.1, read as the reverse complement.
GAAACACAGCCCCGGTTTTGCAGCTGTGCAGAGCACTGGTACAAGCAGCTCGGGCCTCCTTTGTTCCCGTCAGGTAGCAGCGTGATCGATTCCAGCAAAGATTTGTGCCTGCTGTTCCCCGGGGGCGCAGCCGTGTTCCCAGACAGAGAGATGAACTACTTAAAACCTGACCTGTGCCTCACGCTGTGCACCTTGGTGTTTTATTGAAGAGCATTTGAGGTTAGTACGGAGCTGTGGGACTGCAGCTCTTTCAGGAACAATTAACTACAGGGCATTTGAAAGCACATATCTGCAATATGATTTATCTTCTTACTGAGAGTTTTGCATAGCCTTTATCCCCAGGGTTATCACTTCTAGCTACTGCCTTTTACAAGGGGTCAGGAATGATGCCTTTGAGTTTGGAAAGCACTTGGACATTGTGGGATCCCCCTGGAAGCAGCAAACTCTAACACTATATTTGCCAGTGAACCAAGGACGCAGCTAGATCTATCTTCAACCCATGTCTTCACCTTCCACAGTCACATCTAGCCCTTGAGAAGCTAGTCCTCAAGGAGCCCTGTGAAGAAAGTGTTACCTTGGTCTACAGTGTGGGCAAACACGACCCACGCAAGGCAGGGAGGCTGCTGGGCAGAGGCACAACCCGTGGGCACCCAGGCGCTCCTGGCAGGAGCTCCCAGGCCTCGGAGCGCGCTGGCACGGCCACTTACTCGTGCTGCAGCAGGTCTTTGAAGTGAATCATCTCCACAATGACCTGGACGTTCTCCTTGGCGGCGGAGCAGAGGTCGTGCTTCAGGTAGCACTCCCGCTGTAACTGGAACACCATCTCTTTAATGGCAGGGCACTTACGGCTGATGCAGCTGAATTTATGCCTCAAGGCATGAGCCTTACACTTCAGAGCATCTTTAATGAAGGATTTTCCCTGAGAAGAAAAGAAATGCAGTAGGTCTGTATTTCTGTCCATTAAGCACAGCAGGTGATTTATGCTCAACTAGCTGCTCCTCAGTAAGACACCATCAGGAATTCAGATTGCTAAGGATATTGGTTAATGGCTTCCCCCTCTTCTCTATTTCTTCACCCTTCAAGATCGTGCTAAGTTTCCCTGTCTCGTTATTCCAGCAAGGCTGGACACACAGGGTCTTTTCTCTGCTTTTAGGAAACCTTTAAGGTTTCCTCTGCCCGACCAGAGGACTGAACAAAAAGGGGACGGGCATCAGGGCACCTTTAGGGAATGTGATGCTCAAGTTTTTGGCTCCATCCCCCTCTGGGGCTGCAGCACAGCTGGCTCACACCAAGGACAAGGGCATCCTACAGCGGCTGAGGTCCCCGCAGCCCTGGGCACATACTAAGTTAGTCACCCCAAATTAGCTTTGTTCTTTTTGAAAATGAGTTTGCAATCTCCTCAGAGTCCATCGAGATATGTACAGGCCCCATCCCAGCTGTCAGTGCTTTCTCTACAACCACTTCCTTGGGCAGAAAGGGACCCAAATGAGCCCTGCCAATAATCCTACAGTCTTTGATGTCTTTTGCTGGAAGAAACTGAGTGACATTAAAAAAGATCAGAACAAGAAATCTTAAAAGTTGCTGGAAAGCTGCTTTGGCAGCATCCCTTAAACCACTGCTTGTGATTCCCTCATGCAATTGTTTGGAGGAAGTCGAGGCAAAAACCCTCCCTCCTATTGGATGGAGAAAGATCCCATCTTTTACCCAAAGGGACCCCGGCACAACTCCACTGACATTAATGAAGACTGACGGGAGATGGGCAAGTAAATTTTGTCCCCAAATTGTTTCAAGCCAGATCAAATTGTTTCTTGCTGATCAAAGGGCTGCTTCAGTCGACTTGCCCATCTGTGCCACATATCAAGGGCACTTGGCAGCCCTGCCCCACGGTAGCCAACATGCACCGTGGGCAAATAAGAAGAGAGAAAAAAGTTCTGATACAAACCAACATCGCCAACATCGACTCTCAGGTTTCAAAGAAGAGCGAGTTTTGAAACACTCAGGTTTCAAAAGGGAGCAGAAAACAAAGTGACCAGTGCTGCTCATCATTTAATGCACCCAGAAAGGCATGTGGATAATGAGAAGGGCCCTAAAAAGCCACGTCATAGTCAAGTCACTGCTGTATTAGGAAGGTTTGAGACTCCTTTTTGCTCGGCAGTGCAGACAGGCTGGATGGGAAACAGCCTGTACCCGAGTGACAGAATCTGAGTATCCTGGGGAAAGGGCATCCCAGGCTGCACTCAGCCTTCCCACCCCTGCCTTGTTCACCAAGTCTGCACAAAAAAGACAGCATTCTCAGGAAGTCAGCTGGAAATTGAGGGTTTTCAGATACCCACAGGCTTAAAAGATTCAATTCTCCAACTTTAATGGCCACACAAACGCTTTGTACATCCTTGAGAACTTAAGCCAAGCACTCCAGCACTTCCAGATTGTTTTTCTACTGGATGCTCCCCATTAAAAAGGCCAAATGCTGAAGCCTGCCCTGCCTTCTGCCACGCTTCTAGGAGTGCTCCATAGCTGCTGCTGTTAGTCAAGCTACACTAAGCTGCACGGTCAAGCCAAAAGCCTCTGGCCCGGCGTCACGTTCTCCCCTCCGCACTGAAATGGGAGAGGAGCTTTACAGGACATAATGACAGGATGTCTCAGTGATGCATACATGGTCTGGGGAGAAAATGGAGACAAACTTAATATTGCATACTCTCCAAGTAATGTATTTTAATGCCAGCGCTTGAACCAAAGCATTAGTTGAATAGTGGCTTTAGAAGGTTGCCCATATCGGCTGTGTGCAAGTCCTAAGGACAAACTTTAGCTGCACCTTGTGAAATGATGCCTGAATGACCTGGGTGCCCAAGCTGCATTTGGGAATCAGCTTTGAGAATAACAAGGTTTAGAAATGTAAATCAGAACCATCATCTAGATGGCATTTTCTGAAATATTATTCTGGGAGGGAACTGGAGGGACAGTCACACACTGCCCCTGTGCTGCTCTGCATGTGTGTCTTGGTTTTAGACCCTTTAAACCAACAGCCAAGTTTTAATTGTGTTGAACTATATCTATATAAGCCTTGTCCTGCATGCAGCTGAGTTCTGACGTGAAAAACGTAGAAGCAAATTTGCAAAAGCAGAATTGCTTCTTAATGGTCACTTTTGCTTTTTGTTTTTCCAAAACTATGTTAAAGAACTAATACACATGCCAAGAACGCATCAGAGGTGAGCAGATAAACTGGATATTGCACTTTTCATTACCTGGGCATCAAATTTTCCAGCGTTGTGCAGGAACGTCATGCAGATTTCGTGCAAGCCTCGGATCTCGCAAGAATTGTTTTCAAAGCATTCGAACACTCCACATCCCACATCGCCAGCATTAACCAGGCAGTGCTGGATTTCAGCTAAAATGAGCATTGATTATGGTTAATTTGGAGAACTGTTCACAGAAGCTAGTGGTGGGAGGGGGGAGGGAAAGAGATATTTTGCTAACATCATCAGTTGAAAAGAAAAAATACATGTGACAACAGTTATTGTACCCACAGCATGCCTGCTTTTTGCAGAAATTAGGCCAAAACTTGGGTGTATTATGTTATGAAAGTGATCTCCAAGAAGTAAGTGCCAAATCCACTAAGCTTACGTCAAGCTGTTTTACTTGAGAACCATCTAATGCTTTTTGATTCTGTAGCAGCTAAGGGACAGGCACAATTTTTGCTGTCTGGCTGCGTAAAGACACCCATGGAACTCAAGTGCCTGAGGGAGAGGTGCAGGAGCCGCAGGGATTGGTTATTCCTGGTATTCTGGGCTCATGTCTGGTGATGCAGCACCAAGTTCTTCATGGACCACTGGGCTCCCCAATCCCAACGTCTGGGATGGGAATGGCAGAATTCCCACTGATAGCAAAGTCCTTTGCACGGAGCATTGCATAATGCTGCGACTGGGGCCTCAGCTCCTCAGAAATCAATTCAAAATCAGGCATTTTTGAGTGTGTGTATATGCATGCAATATATATAAAATAGATCAATTAGGCTAGGAACTACATATGCAGCTGTACTGCCCTAAGAGATGTTATGTAACACTGATAAGAAAAAAAAAGCCGCCTGCAACTTACTTGAGAAAGAACAAAAATCTAGTTCTTAACAAGACTGCTTCTAGTCCCTTAAACAGGAAAAAAAAAAAAAAAAGAGGAAAAAAAAGGCAGGCCGCAGCGGTGCTGGCGGCAGCAAAGCGGCTGCTCCAAAAGCCTGGGGATGAAGTTAGAGGGGCAGCTTCCAGCGCAGGGCTGAGGATGCTGCGAGCGGCCCTACTCGGGGCTCTAGCGAAGCCCCTAATTCAAGGTCCCTGGGGAGCCGTCCTGGCCCCCCAACACCCCCCAAGCGGAGCGTGTTTCGGGGCCCCCCCCGCCCGGTTTACCGGGCCGGGGGCTCCTCGCCGCCGCGCCCCCTCCCGCGCGCCCGGGCCCGGGG
>JAVCKT010008875.1:0-12123 GCA_032273925.1 Rhynchotus rufescens | reverse complement strand
CCAATGGAAAAAAAAAAAAAAAAAGAAAAAAAATTGTATTAGTTCACTCTGTTAAAGTTAGAGGATTTAAAACATTTGATTCTAGAAACTCTGGAATGGGTCAGAGTAAGCAATCGCATGTCAAAGACTGACCAATAAATCCTATTGAAAAAATAAGTATATGAAGCACAGCATTTAAACACCATTTCTTATCCTAATAATGTTGACAATAACTTCCAGCTGTCACCTGAATCTACAGATTTTCTGACAATGATTGAACAATATAATTCTGTTTATGGTGAAAAATCATGCTCTCTGATTAAGCTTCTCCTTCAGGAAATTGCAGTTATGTTAATACATTTTTAAGAAAAAATGTCACGTGATTGATTAGGGAATAACATGCAGAAGGAAGCTGGGAGTATATTTTCAGACTGAATTTTATTTTTTGAGGACCTCTGGACCTCTTTTCAATAGCTGAATATTTTTTTAAAAAAAAAAATTCCTGTACGGCACAAAAAAAAAAAAAAAGAGTTTTATTTAAGGAAGAGGAGTTTTTTAATGGTGCTTAATGGTGTCTATAATTTTGATTAAAAAGAAAAATAAAAAATTTTAAGAAAACAGTAACTAAGGACTTGCTTAGTTAAGAAACTGATCAGATTTCTGCTGATTAAAAAAAAATGTGAAAGACTAAGACATCTAATAGGGAAGAACAAGAATCACCATAGTTCAGTAAGGTTTAGCTGTCAGCTGTTGACATGTGAATGTTGCTTTGGGAGAGAGAAGAGAAACTACTATAAGAAGTACATATAATTAGGTAAAAATAACAATAAGATTCAGATTGCAATTCATTCTAAATTAATTCCAAGTTATAGCAGGATATATACTGTTGAGTGATTCCATATAAAATGAAGAAACACAGTGCCTGAAAGAATTATCAAGAAGAGCTGTGTGGAATACAAATAAAAAAGATAAGAGTCGAGGCAAAAGAATCCGTAAGATGTAATGCATTTGAAAAAAATGAGTCTTGTTTTGCTGATAGATGACTATCATGATCTCTAGATTTGATGAAACCACTCAGACCTCTTTCTGCCCAGCTCAATAACCGTTATACCAAGTATGTTATCCCAAAAGAAAAACATCTGAATATGTCCAAATATTGGAACTTTTGGTAATTTGGACAGATACTGCAGAAGATTAGCCAGTCAGGTTGTGAATCTTCATTCTCAATGGATAATATTCAAAAAGAATATATTAATTGTGTTGTGTTATTAGCGCTGATACTAAAAACACACGTGGATAAGTTCATGAGTAAACTGATCTATACAGGTACTGTTTCAAGCAGGAGATAGGATTAGACAAGCTCCTGATGATGAGGGGTCTCTTCTGAGACCTTCTGAGATCTTCTTTTCTGAAGGGGTCTCTGATGTCATCAAAGACAGCAATATACGCTTTAATAACTTTTTTGACATGCCACGTTCAGACAAGAAGCCAAGAGATGGATATTCTTAGTACAAGAGTGCACACTTTGATAGTATTGGTCACACTTGCTCTGGCAAAATATATCTGACACTTAGTCATGAACACTCATCTGCCATGTACACTGCTGCATTCAGAAAGAATGTCATTTTGAGGCAGGGGGAGGGAATTTTTTGTTTGTTTTTTTGCTTCTCAAAGTCAACTTACTGATAATTGTTCCTAAGAGAGAGCTTCAGGTTTTAGATCCTAACTTGATAAAGGGTATTATTCATTTACTTTTTGTAGCTATTTACCAGCAGTACTACATACAAAATGTACTGATGACTTTATTAAATGTAACACATTTAACGTAATGTAATGTAGTGCAACACGCTAAGTTTCCACTCATCTAGTTGCTCTATTGCTGTAGGAAAACAGTAACTACAAATAAGAATATTCATTCATCTGCGATCATTGGATTACGTTTTGTTAGTGACTTATGTTATCACCCCTTAATGAGTGCCATTGCTCATTTTGTTCCTATGGGAACCTTTATAAAGTATATTGGAACACTTTAGGAAATTAATAACATAGCAATCATGAATGGGTAATTTTCAACTCATTTTAAATAGCAATCTGAGATTGATTGGACGGTAAAGGAAAGAAGTGCTAAAAGCAGTGCTGAAAATGGTGTAGATTGTGGTGTTATACCAAATCAGCACTACTTAAAACTTCAAATGGCAGGCTTTGGTCTGATCTCCCTAGCATACTTAACCACAAACAGTTTCTTATTGATTTTTTATTTTTTTTTTTTTTTTCAGTACAGACTGCTGTTAAACTGAATACTTTTCCTTTTACCCATTCACATGGTCTAAATGACCATTAAATAAACCAGTCAATAAAAGGGAGAGACAGAGAGAAGGTAAACAAATGTTAGGTCTTTTTCTCTTTTTTTTTAATAAAAGATAATTTTATTTGCATATGTTAATTAAACACTGCTTCTGGTAAAGAAAAGTCTTCTATTTTCTTTCTTAACTTTTTAAGCAATATGTGTCTTTTTAGTGGAATATAAATTTTTATACTCTTGTCTTCATGGCTTTTTTTTCTCTCTCAGATTTATTTTTCTCCTTGATTTTCCTTCTTTACATATTTGTATAATGTCCTCTGACATTTATCTTTTATGACCTTTAGCTTTTTCTCTCTGTTTTGCATTTGCCTTCCCTCTTTCTTTTTTTTTTTTTTTTGTGCTTCTTATCACTTACTTTCTAGTTTCCTCTTTTAATATCCTCAAATAATTCAAATAACGGTAATTCAAACAACACTAAATTCACCGAGCTCACTCCAAATCTTCCAGTAGCAATCATTCTTCAGACATGCACATTGACTTTATTTCTTCCTGTAAAAGAACTTATTTCAGCAATGTGCATTTAAAACAGCTGAAATACTGCCTTTTTTTTCCCACTAAACATATGAAAAGTCTAAACCAAACAACTACTAAAAGCTTTCATGTCTTCTAACCATACTGTATATAGTTCTCCTTAAACTGAGAATTCCTATATTCAGCAAATTTTCTTTAGGAGCATTCTCTGACTTTTAAATCAATCTACAAATGGCTTATTGTGGATTTTTTTTTTTTTTATGTTTTCCTTAAAAAAATTGACCAAGTAAATAAAAAAGCAGATATCCTTTACAAAAGTCAAGAACTGCAACAAGATTTTGTTTTACTGGCACATGTAATATTCGGGTAAGAATTTCAAAGTGTGAATATAGAAAACATAACCTTGTGATTTGAAGAAGAATGGTTTGCAGTGTCGAAAAAGTCTTTTGAATCTGACCTACTACAAGTAGTCTGGTCATAATGTCATGTGACTACAATGAAAATAATAACAGATTTCCATGTTAGTAACACACTTAAAACTCGAGCCAAAAATGTATGTCTGCTAATGATTAGAAAATGTAATTTCTGTTTATACTGAATACATCCTCAAGAGAATTACCCAGAAGATTAAGTGCTGCACTAAATCACAGCTATAACATTTGGTACTTTTAGCTCATCTTGCAATCTCAGATAAGAATATGTTAGTGGTACAATCCTCATACAAATTCTAGAAAAAAATAAGGGAAATTCCCATTTCACAGATGTTATTACTTTGGCATAAAGCATATTTCCAGTGAAAAAAACTTCAAAAACACATTTTCTTAATTTAATGACTTAATGGACTGAAGGCATGGTTACCTCATACACCACCATTGGTAGGTAAGGCTGATGCTTGCAAGCCAATATACTCACACCTCAACTAGGTATATCAAAGTAACATTTTTCCTGACAATCACACAAAATCAAAGACATGTTTAGAAGTTAAAACACAGTCTTGAAGAGACTGGGTGACACATCTGAAGTAACAGAGGAAAGAAGTAGCAAATCAGTATGGAATTCCAGACTTTTCTTACCAATCTTTCCAAGTTTTTGACTGAGAATCTCACCTTTTCCTTGTTTTAAAATGCTAAAAGAACATCTATGTTTTGCTACAAGTTATATAGTTATATATTTTCTCAGGATGTATTTGACAATGTATGATGTTTGATTCATGACTTGGACAAGTTGCAGACTTTGGCTGTGTGTTAATTTGCCATTGTGGAGATTTCTGATATTCTTTGGCCACTGTAATGCCACTGTAAGAATAAATTGTTATCATCATTGTTATCATTATGAACATAACATCAAGCTGTATGCTTTCCTTATCAACCTGCTAATTGATCAGCAAATTACTTTTTTTTTTTAATAAAGACTTAAAAAAATTGCTCGAGGTTAATGAGCTATGTAGATTTGTAAGTAAGCAAGCATAACTTTTTGCATACAAAGGAGAGTGTTGTATTGTGTAGGTTCACAAATTTGGGCATTGTTGCTTTCTTTTTCATTAAGTTATAAATTTTTCATTAAAGTTATAAAGTGCCTGAACATTCTGTTTCTAAAGCTTTGTTGACCTGTATAGAAGCAATATTTTAGTGACACTCATTTAATTTACATACCAGCAAAGCAAGAATTGGAAAGTCTAATGTATTTAGTGTGATGCTTCCTAACACTTTAAATGTTAATGCTGTAGTTCAGTTTAGCAAAATAGTGTCTGCTCCAATATATTTATTCTATTGCTATAAAAGTCAAATAGTGAGAGATATAATTGATATATCAGATTACAAAAACTAGAAGGCAGTATGTAAAAATTTCATGGTGTAAGTGTGTATCTATATCTATAGATGTAGATGTATCTATATCTATGTATCTATGTAGGAAACTATGCTCCCTATCTGCTGTTTCTGCCTATGGCTTTTACGGTAGAAACTACATACACGCACAAAAATCCTTAAATGGAAAAAGTTGAGCCTTTTTTTTCACATATCTTGCCATAGAACAAATGCTGAAGTTTTTATGCAACTTAATACCTTCTTCAGACTATTCTTCCTCTGACATCCAGCAGAGTGCTGTGGGATGAGGATATTCATATGTGTCGTGGCATTTGTGTTCATACATCACTCAGTACTTTTCAGAAGTGTAGCCTGAAAAACTGAAAAAGAGCAAGCTTGTCAGCAATACCTGTATTTTCAGAGCATTGAATTAGTCACTTCAAAGTTTGGTAACTATTTCAAGGTATCTCTTAAACATTCTAGGCTTGATTTTGCATATATCAAGATTCTTTCCATGAGCAGATACAATCCTGATTTTTCATTACCACAGTACCATTATTGCTTCCTGTATCTCCATTTACCTCAGAAAGGAAGCATAGAGTCGTACTTATGAATTTTCTATTTTCTTAAAATTGTTTGATCTATTATGTAAAGGGACATTTCATAATACTTTTGGCGCAAAGTGTTGTAATGAGTGAAACTGTCATTAATTTTGCTACAACATAAAGCACATTTCTTATGTGATAAAATTTATCCTGGAAAAGGTATTTAAAGAAAGAATTGGTATGACAAAGACACTTTGCTAGCAATGCCAAAAGTGAACATACAAAAAGCTATTTTCAGATAAATCTGGTGGCTTATTCAGATGTCTCTTATAAGAGGTATATGTCACAGAAGTTCTAGTGTGTCCAGCTTCTGACTGTCCTGAAGGTAAGGTAGAAATTAGAATACTGGCTGCATTATTTTAGTACACCTTATTTTTTCTGATGATTAAATGACAATCTCCAGAAATTTATGTAGGTGACTTTTTAAAAGGTCAGAAGCGGCCTTTGGAAGCTTCTAGTAACAGATTAACCACATTAGAACACATGAATTTACAATAACTATTCTTAATTTTACATATTAAATTTTACCTGCATGGAGTGAGTATAACTTTGTTGTTTGGGCTAGAGTCAGGATTCAGAAAACCTGTACAATATGAATTAAGTATTCTCAAGGACTTTTGACACAATGGAATGGTTTAACCTTTAAGAGTGTGATAGCAGTAGGAAGTCAGTTTAAAAGCAAGGGATGATACATCAAAATCTAGTACAATCTTCCCTGTGGAAGGATTTGACCTATTCGGGTCTATCTTCTGCCTCACTGGAAAAATGAGTTTTAATTTTCAATGACTTTGTTTTACAGGTCATACATATGGGATGGGTAAATGAGAGACTTGAAGGAACTGATTCATCTCAGCTCTACAAATTTAAGTTTCTGGCACTGAAGGGTTCATCCTTCTACATTTTCAGCACTCCACCGGTAAAAAAATAAATAACAAAAAAAAAAACTTGGGAGGAAGGGGAAGGAAACTTTCACTGTAGATGGAAACTTACTTGTTATGTCTGGGTTTATTTTTTCCTACCAAGCAGAGTTGTCAGCTCAGACTTCAAAAGCAGTTAAAGCCATAGATGTTACTGTATTTCAATAAACTTTAGATAAGTAACCTCTTTCAAGGTCCTCTGAAAATCGTACAATATCTGTAGAGCTCAAGGAATTCTTAATAGGGAACATTTGTTTTACTCTTTTAAGTTGATATGTTCAGATTTTTTTGTCATTGGTTATAACCAAAATTTCTTACCTTAAAGGCAAGATATTCATAACATGAAATGCAACATCCTTACTGAAGTTGTGAATTTTGCATACTAGGGGTTGAACTATTACTGAGTACACTTTGAATGAGTGACAGCATACTGCTTTGATTATTTCTACAGAATTATCTTTTACAGTAGAGGACTTATCTAATACTACTGTAAAGCAGTCAAAAATAATAATAAAAATATGATGAAAAGAGATGGAGAATTCTAAACTCTTAAGAGTGACCCATAAATAACATATGGGAACTTTTTATTGCCTTCTGTCTCTCTTCTGAGAGACACTGTTTTAAATACATCACAAAGAACAAAATGTATAATTAAAATACATTTGAAGCTAAAGCAAGTTTCCTAATTCTTGATCAGAAAGTCACTGATCATGACAAGGTCAGTCCACTGATTTAGTGGAACAAAAGAAAATCTGATCTTTTTATGTATATACCACCAATCTACTTTTGTGAAGTGTTTTTAGTCTTTGAACTTCGTTTAGACAGAAGAAATCAATGACATTCTCTCTAGACTGAAATTCTAAATCTGTTGATATAGAATCCATTCCTATTACCTCCTAGCGTTTTAAAATGACCAACTAATACCACTTTTCTTAAAATGAGAGAATATATTTGTAAAAAGGAGTTTTTTTCTGCAAAGAAATATTCCTTTTTACATATTGAGAATTAAAATCTTATTCATCTACTAGAATACAATTATAATGCCAAATAAAACAAAAAATATTAAGCAAATAAACAGCATACCAAATTTTCATGTGGCTTTATCTTTATGAATTTTAATAATGGTCTTCAGAACTGTTTCTGTTTTTTCATGTAATTAAAACTATCCATCTACATGATACTGAGGAAAGTCTACTTCATTTATTGTATTTAACACTCTATTAAGAACAAGCAAGTAAAGACAAATATTTACTAGCATTTTTACCATATTATTTGTCAGTATCTATGATAGTCTACAGTGGTTCTATGCAAAGATTTGTGGAAACAATAGCTTTTCAAAACAATTAAGAAAAATGTCTCCTTCAGTCACTGTGTTAGGTCATCCCACTAATCAGATGCACTTAAGTGTATGACAGAATATATGAATTCTAAAATTCACTCATCAGTTTTCCTGATATTTAATCGCACCACAGAAGTTTTATAATAGGGAATAAAATTTAAAATTAAGTAATAAAAAAGTAAAAAAGGAAAAGGATAGTTACCAGCAATGACATATATTCAGAATTCAAACCTGGATCTTGAACCACACTTACAAGCTGATTGTGTCTGCCTTTTCTGTCTCCATAACCTTGCCACCCTTGGTGCAGGAGGCATGGCCTCACGGACAGGCCAAGCGCAGCTGGGTCCTGTCAGCAGCCTCTGGGCTATCTTGATCTGTATTTCATGTCCAAGTGTGAATAATTTTATAACTTCAATCCAAAGTCCTCTCAAGAAGCCTTACACTGATCTTTAGATGTTTGCTATTATGGTATTATTTTTTTTTTCAAATTTGTTTCTCTGGTGCTATGCTATTTGCAATCCAGCAGTGTGGTGTACACCAAGCAGATGATCTACAAGTCATGTAGTTAATTTTAATGACTTTTTCCATAGCTTATAAATGTTTATAAAAACATATGATATGATTTTTGCTCTATTTTTTTTTTTTTTGTGTATAAGAGATGGAGTTGAATATAATTTCTAACTTTCAGCAGAATTCAAAACAAAATCTTCTTTTTGTTTTTATGTCAATCTGATTAGTCAATTTTACACTCTTACAGAATTCTCATTCACCCGCTTCAGTATAATTAGTTTGAGAATACATAAATCGTCTAGATCAAGGTTTTTTCTAAATTTATGATGAAGTAGCTTAAATGCTGACACTAGATAAATGTAATAACTCTTTTGCAGCCTGCTGTGCCTAAGAAGTGTTTTATTGGGGGTACTTATTTTAAAACAGTATAAGGACAAATCCTGTCAGATTTAGAGAAACTGAATTTTAGATTGCTCTTATGCAAAATGGATAAAGATACGTTAGGTTCCGTAAACATTACAGAATAGATAACTCAAGTGAAACAACTCTTTGAGTCATCACTAGTGTAAGGTTTGTCAATTATTCTGTAATCAGGCTGGCTCTAGGGGATAATTAAGGACTAAAAATGCATGCACTTTTATTACAGCTGATGGAGTCTGAATTATTGCCCTCTAGATATTATGAGATATAAACAAAACAGCAAACAGATGTGATTACAAAGGACATTCTAAGTGTTAAGCAAAGTGTTATTATACTGTTTTCACTTACAGTGGTATTTACCATAAAAATACATTAGTCCACTTACATCGAAGGAATTCTGGAAGATTGTCTTTATTGTAAAGTAATTCTGTGTTTCTGAAGAAGCTAGTTTTGTTAAGCAGTGGAAATTTATCCCAAGATAATTTGAGGCAATATGATTAAAAATGTAGCATTTTAAATGTAAAAATTCTTAAATAACTATATTAAAATCAAGTCATAATTACATTAAAATCAAATCATTACTTTAAAATTATTATGAAGACTTCATCACTCCATCCTCAATTTTTTTTTCTTGGTTATATGATGTACAAATGAAAAAACTACTCGTTATTTTTTTCTTTGTAGCATTCATTTTGATTTTAAGGCAACATACTAGATATCTAAGAACTAATGCATAAACAACCTAGAGCCTGTTCCCAAATTAGTCTGGAAAACAAATTTGATGCATGACGAAGATGTTCATTAACTTCAAGGCAAAAATTCTTCAAGGCATAAAAAAATAAGCAGTCAGTTTGAGCTGGGCAGATTATCACCTTTGCTGAAACAACCAGGAAAGTGGAAAGTGAATATGAATATTGGTATGACAAGAACGATGGCCCTAGGGAGACAAACTACCAGCTGTTTTAGAAGGAGTTTCGTTTGTCTGCAGCAAGCAAGCTCACCATCGTTCATTACAAGTAAATTCATCATGAACTATTATATGTAATAGCGTATCTAGAACCCTATCTCAAGTTAGTTTACTGATTCTGTGATCACCTGTGTGTACCTTTGTTATCTGCCATTAACCTATTATTCCCGCCTCCGCTCATCAGTGGTCACTGGACTCCTCTTTAGTTTTCATATGATTTTCCTGAATAAATATTACTGATGTTTCCTGCTTGTCAAGACCTTTTTCTTACTAAAAGTATTTAACAATTTTCAGCTCATTAATGACTGATGGAAAACGCACGATAAAATAATTCAACATTTCAAAATTGAGGCACAAATTCACTTTTGAATGGAAATTTGAGTGGTTTATAACTTGGCAAAATAACTTGGATTTCTAAATTGGCAAAATAGCTGAAGCGGAATATTTTATTTCTTATTTGTGCAAATATACTTAGTGTTAATATACTTAATGTTAATTTGTGTTAATTACTTAGTAATAATACACTACCTTTTGAGCTTCCCAAAATCTGAGAAAACTCTGGATCAAATCATTGTACACTTAATGAAGCTCAAACAGTGAGGTTGCTTGACAAAGAATATTCTTCCTGCATCCCTCAAGTGGCTTATCTGATTGTATTTAATGGATTTCCAGAACTAATTCACAGATTGCATATTTGTAATCATGACACACTTTTGAGACTCTCAAATATGAAAAACACCATATCACAAAAAGGACTTGTAGACTATGTTATTGTGCAAAATTGCGTAGTAGCTATATAATTCTTAATTACATACATATTGACTGTATTTCCTTAGTTTTGTATCTATAGTGTAATCATTTAATGTTATCTCTGAATAAGTATAAAATCTATTATGTTACATAACATTGCTGAATTTTCTTTTGAGGAATATCTGTTGTTCAGTTTGTTGTTTGACACAAGCATACAGTACATGTGCATATGCTGAAATTATTTTAATTTTATTGTTATCTTTCTCCCATTCTAAAACCTTAGCTATTTTTTAAGAAAAAGTAATGAACTATGTGCCCACTTAAAGTTAAGCATACTTTGAATGTGAGCATTCTTCTGAACTGATGTAGAAATTACTTGGTCAAAATACTTCAAAAAAAGGAGGCTTGAACAGTGTAGTTTATTTCCTATATCTATTAGAATGCTTTGCAAAAAAAAAATGAATTCAGAGACACTCATACTGAAGTTTAACACCTGTTAAACACTTAGTACTTTTGAAACTTAGGTCCGTTGTTTCAGTATCTCATCATGGATTTTGAATTGTAATTTCAGGTTATATCTTATTCATTTGTGTTATTCCTCTGTCCTTGTTGAAGTTTATGTAGTCTTTCATCTGAGCTGAGCATCATCTATCACTTTATGAATGTATTAACTTACACTCTTTCTGAAGTAATGAATATAACCAAATAGCCACAAAACCAATATTCAATAACCTTTTCATCAGATATTGCATTGAGTTAGCTAGGGAGTCAGTTATATATCTGAAAAAAAAAAATTATCAACAATGCATTTCTTCCTAACACTTAGAATTAGACTTTCAGCATATTGTGAATAATACCATTCAACTAGACTTGGTTATAAATTCATGTACTAAACAGGAGTTAGGTAGAAACTGTCTGAATGCTATTAACTACTTTCATATATTTTCATCTTAGGTTTTGCTTTTTGCCACACCTAAAGTCACATGAATGAAAGTATGTTTGACCTATTCTGAATATAACTTTTTGAGATATTTTGTCAAATTCTTTATTAAAATGTAAATATTATTTTAAAATAATTTCAAAATAATGCTGTGTATGGAATATTCAGAGGAATAATTCCAGAAAAAAACAATATTGACAAAATAACATCTTTATTGCTTAAAGAATATATTTCAATGCCTTGTTTGTTTTATACCTCTTTATTAAATGTGTTATGACAGATATGCACATGTTAATATGAGACCATTTTCAACAATGAGGTATATTGCAGTTTTGTGAACTCTTCAGGTTCTTCCAGCTTTTCTCATTGACTACAAATATGTGATCACTTATGATATTTCTAAAGCAATGCAATAATATTTTAAACTTTTAACATAACATTTTAGGATAGTTCTAAAGAGAAAATTATAATAATGATATTTTCCCCTATGGCTTTGCATTATGTTTGTTTCCCTTAAAATCTCTCAAAACGTCATTTGTGTTCTTTTGATGACCTTGCACACTATGATTTTCAGACTCTTTCACTCTTTGCTATAAGTATGGTACTTTTTCCTTGATATACACTCTAAAAAGAAAGACTTGGTTTATATAGATGGTGATTGTGACCTACCAGCCCTTGCTGTCTCTGCACAAAAAGTCATAAGAGGTTATGGAGAGTCAAAGGATGAAAGAGATCTACAGGATAATGGAGAGAATTATAAAGTATTTGTAGTGAATTTAATGGCACAGCAGTGTTACCGTTATCCATGGCAGCATCGTTAATAGTAGCAAAAAGAACCATTTAAATTAATCTTCAGGAATCAAAACAGAAAGTAGGAGCAAATGAAAATTCAGTTGTCTGAACAGTTTTTAAGTTATACTTTCTGTCATTAACTTCACTTTCATAAGTAAAACTAAGCAGGTGCTTCTGCTTTTTGTCCTGTCTAGCCACTAATAGGAATGGAGAATTATTGTACTTTTAACTAAGAACAAAAAGATTTTTTTTCCTTCCAGAGACTC
>JAVCKT010008874.1:0-21492 GCA_032273925.1 Rhynchotus rufescens | reverse complement strand
ATATATATTTGTGTATAACTCAAATGCATAATACATATGCATGTCATCTTTATCATAGTCTGAGAATAAATGGGAGTATTTCATCTTGATCTAGTTAAGAGAGCAGGAGACTTTTTTTTTCCCCATGTCTGTGTAGTGCAACCATGGATGAGAAGTGCTGAAGAATGGTGAAATATTAATTTGTGTTGAGTGGCTTTGGTTTCTATGCAATTAGAGACGTTACAATAGTTTTTGGTTTAAAGAGTCTGACTATGAAATACACTTTAAAGTATTGTCTTGTATAGTGTAAAAGAATCTCATTGCCTTTTTCAAGTCAAAACAAATAAGTGCCATTTTTCTTTAGGAAACTTCTGGAGTGTGCATAAAATAGGGATAAGAAAAAACTGTTTTTAATCAATTCCATGTGCCGATACAGTGGATAAATTTGATCAGATCTTTAGCGTTGTATAAGCAAATCTTTCTGTAAAATCTGAACATATCCTGCAGATTTTTTTCTCCCTCTTTTTGGAAGACATTACTGTCGTTAGGCCAGAATCCATGGTAAGTGTGGAACTTTTTAATACCCAGAACAACTGCTCGTATAGGGATGTTTTCTGAGTTGCTTAGCAGCAGTCAGGTTTTTATTTTAAATGGCCTTTGGTGACATCTTTAGATTATTCAGAGGTTTGACAGAAAAGTCATTCTAGTTTTTGAAACATCAGGAATCATTTAAGCCTTGAAAAGAAAAAAAGCTCTGTTTATTGTAAAATTCTGTTTATGTTTAAACATTTACAAAACTTTTTATTCTGTTCTTGTAAACATGTGAGATTTCTGAGGGAAGAGTATCCTATCAGATGCTAAAAATATATTTTTAATAATTAGTTTTAAGTGATTTTCCATTCAAGGGACAAACTTTGATACCAGATCAATATCTTCCCTGGGTTGAGTGATGTTAAGCAGCGCTTCTCTAGCTGCAAGCCGATTTTCTCTTCTGGTATATAAGGCTGAATATTGTTAATGAGTTAGAATTAAGCACGTTTCGAGCTGGCCTTTTTGAACTGACTGAAATTTATAATGTGGAGGGAAGAACCAGGTTTTGAAATATCAAATAGATATATAGTTGGATTGTTTTTGTCCTTAACTGGGCAGATGTGCTGTTGCTCCAGACAGAGTTGGGCGCTGCTGTGTGGCACGTCGGGGCAGGTTTGCAGCCCGCGTGAAGGGTTTGGAGCTCCCGGCTCCTGCTCGGGATGCTCCCGGTCGCTGTCGTCCCGGGGGTTCGAAGCAGGCGGCGCCTCCTCCGGAGCGGAGCGGGGTGCGCGGTGGCTCCGTGGGGCTCAGCGTGGGAGGAGCGGGCGCCGGAGCCGCCGGAGAGGTCTGCGGAGGCGCCAAGGAGGGCCGAGGCCAAGTTCCCCACATGGATGGGAAAGCTTGTAAAGGAGGGAGCCTGGGGCCAGAGGGGAGAACGGATGCGTGACTAAGAGCCCTGTAGGAGTCCAGGAGCTTTGGAAGCGTAAAGGGCAGATCTTCCAGCGGCGAGACGGCCAGATAGGATATTCCTGAGAGGAGCTGTTATCAGTACTTCCGCCCAAATTCTTTTCCTCCTGGTTTTCCGGAGGGAGGGAGGCGAGGCCGCTCGGCGTTCCCGTAGCGGGCTGGAGCAGCCGAACGGCCGGGCTGGCCGGGCTCTCGGCGCTGCCGCAGCGAGCCGGGCACGCGCGTGTCCTGGAGCGGAGCGCAGCGCTGCGGGACACCTGTGGACACACACGGGTGTGTAGGGGTGAGGCAAAACCTGCGCTTTGGAAAATCCCTACCGGCCTGCAGTGAGAAGAGAGCTGCTCCAGCTGATCAGACTGGCTTCGCTGGGAACGGCAGCAGAAAAGCAAATTTGGACTCCGTACTCTGTAATGATTTCCTTAATAAAATTCGAGAATTGACCTGGTGGACCATGTACTAGAGCTGCTGGCTGTGGGTCACTTCTGACTGGTCTGTGTCACTCAACTAAAGGTGAAACCACAGGCAGAAATCAGAGTTGTGATCGTCTCAGATGTTCTACAGAATAAGATAATGGTTAGTTTCCTGTGGTTGACCTCGGAGTAGAGCTGAGTATTCACTTGCTGTATTGGAGCTGTGCAGGTTAATAATCTCTTTATATTGCAGGTTATTTAATGTAATCAGATATGCATATTCTTAAAGGAGATGAGTTTTATCTAGTGGTAGTAGCAGTGGTAGTAAAACTTCTGGACAGTGTTTGATATCTTGAGTCCCTTAATCTTTATTTAACATTATCTTGTAATTTATTTATCTTTGTTATATTCTTTTAATAAGCTAAGGAATAGGAGTGATTTCTTTATGATGTATGATATAATATCATTTAGAGAAAGGAGTTTAACATCAGCTCAAGTTAGAAACATTGTGGTCATTCCTAATAAAATAAAAAAGACTGTCATTGTGCTCTTTGCAGCACTTAACTGATGTAACCAGGACAGAAGAAGATGAAGAGGTCTGCTTAGGAGGAAGATAATTTGGGGCTTAATCTTTCTCTGATGGATGCAGGTCCACTCTACCATGTCATCATGGTCTTCTCTTCAAGTTTTCTTCCAGTGTAGAAGGGTAGTTGTGAAATAGAAGTTGGAAGCTGGTGACCATAAGTGGTGTGGATGCCTAGGGCTTAATGGTGTTTCTTTGGCGATGGAGATAAAACTTTCTTTTCTGGGAGAACGGCTCCTTTCTGTTAGGCAGTAGATACAGGCATGGTTAGAACTGATAAAGTTGCTTGCAGTGTTACCGTGTAGTCAACACTGGCAAATTTTGCATTTCCATGAGGATATGGATTTAAATTGCTTTTTCAACTGAAACACTGAACTTTGAATCTGAAGGTGCTTTGAGATGCTGATGAGAAACTAGGAAACTGCCTGTGAATGAGACAGAACTGCAGGAAGAGCCTGGTTAGATAAAGCTGGTGGTAGGAAGCCTTGGTGCTTGGTACTTAGCCTTACCGTGCCTAGGCCTGTGCCTCTGCTCTTGCTGAGGAGCAGGTGTAAGGTGCTGCTGCTCGCTGAATTAAGGTTAGTTGTCCTTATTCCCTCACCCAAGTAATATCCACTGTGAGCCCTGGGGAGCTGTGTAGGCTTTTTGTTCTAAGTGCACGCTTGCATCTTGAAGAGGATTTTTATGCACTGAAAACTCCTGTTTTCTCATATCCATGGCATCCGTCCCGGGAAAGAGGGAGCAGTGTCAGTCCTGAGCGCCGAGCACCTGCCCCTCTGGTAGAGGCTGCTCTGCGCTCACCTGTCCTTGCTCTGTCTCGAAGCCTCTCTGGTTTAAGGCTGCCTCACGTAGACTGCCCCTAGTTTTCAAGAAGCAGTTTGTTTATGAAAAATTATTTCATACTTGGAAGTGGAAGTTTTTAGTATAATACACTTAGAAGAAAGTTACACAAGTATAACTAACAGTAATTTATCTTCCTTGCTGCCTTGTATAGTCTTCTGCAGCCTTAAGATTCTGTTTAAATTTTGAAACTCAAACCTTTTGAGATAATGTTTGGAGAAACAACGCCTAACGCTTTGCTCAATGTTCCCTTTTTGCTTCGCTTAAAGCTAATCCATTTTAACTGCACAAAGAATGTTTTTTTCTTTTCTTTCCTCCTCTTTTCCTTGTTAGCTGTTTGCATTGCAAGAAGCTATAGTTCACATTGTGGAACATCTTGAAGTCTATATTATTGTAACAGAAGAGGAATGTTAGGAATCTTCTATATTTTGCTGCAGCTCTTCGTGTATCCTTACTCTGGATGTCTGCGAGCAAAGATTGTAATCACTTGTTTAATTTGTAGTTCCTTAGTGTTTTCTGATCAATAAGCCTTGTTCTGTCCTTCCCTTCCTGTCTTGACTGAAGGGAGAAGAAATCTGTAGTGTTGGCAATTTTAGCTAAGATAGGTATTCTTAAATTTCATTTTTTCAGCTGGGGACACACATCCATGTATTTTGGTTTTTTGCTCTTGGTTGATGTAGCAGCGTTACTGAGTGTTATTCAAGGCTTTACCCAATTTGTACGAATCTGTGGGAATAGTGATATAGTGCTAACTGGCTGGCAGTCTGACCTGAGCCCCTGTGTGTGGGTAACAAGTGTGAGATAGAGGGAAAAGGCTCAATATGTACAAGGATAACGTAGTTATAAATTGAGAGGAGGTGGTAGGTGAAGCTCTTGATTCATAGCAGGAGGAAGCAAGGGGTAAAGTTTCCAAAAGTGTAGATCTAACTGGAGTTGTGACAGGTTTCTTTGAGGACTTGACAAAAGACAGAGGAAGCGATGGAGAACTCCAAATCCAGGTTCTTCTGTGGTCGTGAACGTGCATGGATGGATTTCAGTTCCGTGTTGCAAGTGGCGTAACTTAAAACAGCCATCAGAAAGAAAGGCAGAGAGACTTAGTGTGTTTGCCTTGCAGCTAAGTGATATACTTTTTAATGGGAGTTTTATATTCCTGCATTACATTATTTATGACGTTCTTATATTCTCTGTTAATGCAGACTTTGGCAGATGAGAGCATAAAACAAACCCGCCCAGTATTTGTTACTTTGATGTGATTAAGCACTGGGGCAAGGCTTTGTTGCTGCATTTTTTCCACTGACTACTAACCAGTACTTGGGAGAGACCGTAACCAAATCCAAGCAAATAAGCAATGTGACTAATTTCTACTCCATTTTTTGTTTTGTTTTCAGCCAAAATACAAAACTGAATTCCTTTTGACTCACAAGTGACAAAGACTTCATTGTGTTTTTACTCTCCAGCAGAAGTGGTTGCTCTAGATATGGAGGTTTTTCTTACGTTGACATTAAAAATCTATCTATTGTATCTGAAGATACTTGTGATGACTGCTGCAAGCACATAGTTATTTGTCCCCCATGGGTGACTTGTTTGGAGTGGTGCGTGCTCATGTTTGGCAATGCTGATTTGGAGCTCCTGGACACTGCTCTTAAGTCATTGCAAACCTACTTGCAAAAAGCAATATTTTATAAAGACCCTTGCCAATTGAAAACCAAGAAACATTCCTGGATTAAAAATGGCAAATTCATAAAATCATCTTGTTTTTCTACATTTAAATTATGCTTATGATCCTTCAAATTAATAGCTTATGATTTCACATTGTGCTAATTGGATAAAATTAGGAACTCTATAGTAAAGGAGCACTTTTCTTTTTATGGGTCTTTGTTACTATTTAGAATTACCTTCAGGAATGATCCCTGTGTTTGCTGTGCTGCTCTTAAGTGGACTTTTGGATAATATTGTTCTTTTTGTGAGACTTAACTGTGTAGCTTCATGCTGTGTAACCAAGTTATTTCTTGGTCTATTTTACAGTAACTTTTAATACATATGTACCTGTTGAATCAAAGCATGGCTTCCTGTAGATTACTCCGTTCAAGTATTTTCTGTTACCTTAGTAATCTGGTTATTTATTTATTAACAAGCTCTTTAAAATGCTTGTTGATGTTTTTTTCTTCTACAGCTATCTGTGGCTTCATTCACTGTTAGATCCCAAAGTGACATTATCCTCATTTTTTATAAAAAGCACTTTAAGTGATGTGACACCGAATCTTAGATTTGCTGCTCAGATTTAACATTTAAATATGTCTGCTTATATTGTTTTGATTAATTATGGCTACTGCGATGAATACAAATTGCAGGTGAGGCACAGGCCAACGGAGAAGGTTTAGAAAGTAATGTTTTTATTTTCTTGTTGTTGTCTTTGTCCCTGCTCTCCTCCTGCTTTGGTTCACTGACATTCCTTCCAAATTAGTGTAATTTCCATGTCACTTGAAGGAAGCCAAGCATTTTGGCAAAAGGCTTATGCAGACAGGAAACACATGAACAATATTTATAAAACTGGAATTCTGCAGAAAATACAGCATGTTGAGATGTGTCTTAAAGTATGCCACAAGTTGTAGTACATAGTGCATAGAAGTTCAGTTGTGTTTATATGTGGTAGCCCTGTTTTTTTTGCTTTGTCACAAAAGAATTATGATTTTTCTTTGTCTTGGTATTACTTCATCTCCAGTTTTGAAGAGCTATAAACCTCGTGAGGGTTTTTATTAAAGTAGATGTCTAACGGGCTGAGTATTTTTGAGTAAGATGGTATGCAACATGGCTAAGGGGCACTTAATGTAGCACAGCAGCAAGCTCACTATGTTTTTTATTTTAGTACTTAACATGCATAGATATACAAAGGAAAATGCACATGTAAACTTCAGGGCTGTGTTTATGGTGGTAAATATCATATTAGGATGCACTAAATCTGAAGTCCTTGATGTGGATGAGAACTGTGGTATTTGCCATCATTTCAGTGCTAGGTCAACTCGACTGCGTGTTTTCCACTATTCTGATGACTTATGAATGTGTGTTGTGATGTATTAAAGTTTTCTTATACCTTAAGTCTTGATTGATTTTTCTTATTTCTCATGAATGCAAGTTACTTTATTGTTTAAATACAAAAAAGGAATATACTTGATACTTGATGTGAAACAGAGAAGAAAACCAAATCAGATACTTAAGAAACTGTTTAGTTGAATAATGTGGAACAAAAAATATGTAAATTACTCCTAACAGTGTTATGATAAATCAGCTCAACTAAGTTTGCTGCTTAATATTATATTTGTTTGCGAAAATACAGTATTTCTTGAGTTAAAGCTCCCACACAGGAACTGGAGGCAGAAGTAGGCCAAGTATTAGTTCCTTACTCTTTATCGTTTGTTTTTCTAGATTTTGGCAGAAATCACACATTCTTTGTTTGAGTTTTTCATTTCCCCACACTTGCCATTTTATATCCTTTAAGTTTGCAAGTCTCATTCCAGTTTATTTTGCATGCACTTAAAGGTTTTTTTAGTATCGTGTCAGCTTTTCGAAGCAGGGCTTTTCTCCTCAATCTTAAAAATGGAAATAGAAAGCTTTGATTTCAGAAATACTCGAGGTTACTAGATAAACAAGTCACAGAAGCTGCAATTAGAGTTGTCTAACCTCAAAACAGCTCCTTCTTGTTTGCTCACAGTTGTCAGTTAATTGAGCTTAAATGTATTTTACACTGAGCATTTCCTGCCCTCTATCACAAGTCTATGTAAGAGGAATTCTGTACTGCTTCCCAGGTTTATATGTTTCAAGTATGCAACAGCTTTAAAAATAGCTTTATCCATTAAAACAATACAAATTAGCTAGAGGAGGGGTAGGTACTGATTGCCTCGATTCTACACTGTGGCCTAATATAGGGGAAAAAAAAAAAAGGAAGGGACAGAGGGAGTTGAGGCAAGTAGGGGCCTTATGGTTTCAATAATGTGTGTCAGGCCTGTGTGTAGGCAATAATGCTTCAGAACAGTTCTCCAATTCCTGGCTATACTGCCTGCTTTCTAAGCAACTTTGTTAAGCAGACTTTGAATAAAAGATTCACTGAGTCACAAATGCTGGTTTTCAGATCTTGCTCATAAAGGATGTTGATTTAGAATTGGTCTGATAGCTGTAGTTGTCTGTATCTACTATGTGTGTAAAAGCCTGTGTATGTAGAGCTAGGGGTTTATTTCCTGAGACTTAAACAGCACAAACTATTTTAAAAATAATTTTTATTTTTTATTATTATTTTTATTTGTTTTTGGCATGGTGCAGGTAGAGCGGGATTCTGTAGATGACAGTAGTGGCGTTGGTGGCTCTGCTGCTTGCTTGTGTGACTTGGAATTCTCTCTCTCATTTCTGCCCTTAACACCAATTTACCAGGAACACTTGTATTTTCAGAAATCCTAGTAATAATGGGACTGCTGCAGGCACTTGGTTGCTCAGCCTTGGGCCCTGTGTGGAGAATAATGCACCTCTGGTTTTATGAGGCGCTGATTGGAAGTGGGCTAAAACAGTCGGTGGGAGAATGTGCTTGTCCTTCATCTGGAGTTCACAGGGGTTTCCTGAGTTTCTAGAACTGTCTTCTGGAGGAAGAGCTGCTCAGAAAACCCCTCAGTGATGATGAGGTATCAACCAGCGCCAGGGCAGGACTTGTGCGAAGCTGCTTCCTTCTGCCCCTGTGGTGTTATCCTGCAGTCACCTCACTGCAGGGCTCCTCTGTCCCTTTTATGGCACTTCAGTGAACGAGCACAGGAGACTTCCCAAACAGAATATCATAACTTACCAGGTCAAGTTGATATTTTAAGTGATCTCCTCTATCTGTCTCAAATTTGGAGTGCTTTGCTTGTCTTACCCTAGCTGTTCTCTTTCTGCTGAGCAGTCCATAGGAGACTATATTCTGTTTAATGGTGAATGCTGTCCGAGTCTTCAGACACAGAACCATCAGAGCACGTATGGATGCGAGGCTGCCTCTTAAATTGGACCCCGTGGGAGAGGACGTGCTTGTTGTAATTAAAATTTCTAGTTACAGTTTACACAGCTAGCATTCTTCCTTCGCTCTGTCTGCATGAACGTGTGCACACATACGCACACATGTGTGCACACATTTAATCATTTAGTTGTTTGGCAGCTGTATATAGATGTTTTTGTTTTTAATTTGGGAACTAGTCACAAGAAAATTCATGTAGATCTTGAAAATGTAGACATAAAAACAGCTGTGAAAATAAAACTTCTTCACCTTTACCAGAAAGGTCTAGATTTTTTTCTGTACTTTGATCTTCTTACCTAAACAATTACTTCATTTCCGTAGCTTCTTAAAAACAAAAATTTTAGTACTGTGAGTAAACTGCAGTTTGGAGAAATAACTTAGTACTGTTATGTTCATGTGATAATGTGTAGTTTAAGTTCTTTGTCTCCCCATATGGGAAAATGGGTGACAAATTAATGTATGCTGTGTGGCGAAACATGGCTCTGATTTTGATATATAGATAAGCTTCTCACTTCCTCTGCCCTCTCACTACGCTATATTATTTCAGGTGATCTGTCCCACTCTTGTGTTTTATGCAACTATTCTAAAATCTCCAGGGTACATAATATTGTTACTTCTGCGTGTTGCAAAACACAGAGCACATCTTCAAGCACAAAACTAAAACTGAAGTGAAACAGATGAATTGATTTTTTTCAAATGTAACCAGTTACCTGCATTGTGGTAGTATCTAACATTAAGTCATAGCAAAACAAAATATCTTTTCTTGAACTGTGAGCAAACTGAGATGCATAGTCTGTATCTATAAAAACTCCTTGGTATTGGTGGGGTTTTTTTTTGTGTTTTTTTGTTTGTTTTGTCTTTTTTAGTCTTGTGTCATTTGTAAGGGAGGCTGAAATAGAAAGTGATGTTTTGGGTGGTGTAGGCAGAGAAAGGGAACTATTTCGGTCTTATTCTCTGAATATCCTAGTTACCTCCAGGAACTGGTGAGTATGTGGTTGGTTGGGTTTTAGAAAGGGAAGAGACCTCTCCATTCCAAATGTTTTTGTTCTTGTCTGTATTTGCAAAATCTCCTTCTGTGTAATAGTTCCAGATATCCAGAGTGTCTCATTACTGTTTGGAAAGGATTTTTTCCCTTGTAGCTCAGTATGTAACCTGCATCGAAACAGACTTAAACTGGTTTCCTGTATAAAGCTTTGTCTTTGACTTAATCTTGGCTTCTCTCCTGTAGCTCCACATCTGTGAGTGACTCATAATAAGCAGGCCCATCAGAAAAATATTGTGTACATTTTTATCCAAATCTGTGGGGTTTTTGTTTCTAACTTTTTTTACAGCCTTTCTACATTCTTCTCTCCGTTGTAATGAATCATCCAGTGCCTGTGCACGTACCTGACAAGGGAAGCGGTGGCGCACCGAGGGAAAGTGGAACGCTAGCAAATGGAAGGAATATCCCCAGTCATCAATCTGCTGCGAGCAGAGCTTTTGCGTTTGGCAGCCATCCTCAGGCAGCCCCTGGGGCACTTGAGATTGCTGTTTTCAGGGAAAAGGAATAAGTTCTGTTGAGTGGACAGATGCTGCAGCCTGGCGCCGCCTCGGTCCATGGCTCCCTGGCAGCAGGTGAGGCCCTGTCTCCTGAGGGGTCTCCTCAGGGGTCCCTGGTGCTTCCACTGCGCCCAGGGCCTCCAAGGCTGCCCTGCTGCGGAGTGCTGAGGAAAATGCCAGGCTTTGCTCCTCTTCTGGCAGTGTTTGGGCTCCACGGTTTGGCTCCTTCCTGGCTGTGTGCCCCTGTAGGAGGCTGCTCCAGCCTCCCCCTCAGAAGGGCTGGTGGCAAGTAGGCTCCAGGAAGGGGACAAGCGCTGTGGCCTGAGAGATGGCACCTCGCTTTCCACCTTTTGTTTTCCTCTCTCTGACTCTTGGAAAACTGCTGGTGGCTTCAGCTCGAGGAGAGCCTTATTGGATCACGTGCAAGAGGCAAGATGGTGAAGGCAGAGCCGGGGTGTTAGCTGTGATAGGCTAAAGGAAAGCCTGGCCAGGGTGGATTAACCCAACTGCTTTGTGTTGATCCCCTCCCTTGTCTTGGGGAGTAAGCATACAGTAATGGAAAAACAGGCTCCCGGGGTAAATAGCTTCTCATTACTGTGACAAGAAGTGTTGTATAAGAGCGGTACGTCCTGTGGGACATCAATGAGATCTTGCTACAGCTCCAAGAGCAGCTCTGTTCCAGCTGTCTCCTCAGAAATTACCTCTGTTAGGATCACAGGTCGGGGGGTTGGTGTTATCTAGGCTATTTTTCATGTGCTAAAGCATTCTTGCCTTCTGCTGATTTCATGTCTGGCCTTTGACTGCTTCGCTCAGTTTTGTGCCTACGCACGACTTGGAACAAGCTAATATAATGTGAAAATTATTTCTGGCTATAGTTTTGCCTGCAGGGTCCCAAGTTTCCTGAAAGACTGATTTGAAGGCAGGCTTGCCAAAAGGAGATGACAATTAACCAACTCTTTTAATCAAAGGACAGAAGCCAAACCTAATCTTTTCCTTTTGCATCTTGGTCCAGGTGGTATTGCCTGGGGCATAAATACTTACAGTAACAACCAACCAATTTTCTTGTTCCTGAAAAATACCCAGCATCTTTTTTGAGTACCACTGTTCTAGGTGAGGTACTGTTTTGAAGTCTTCCTCTCCTTTGAGGTTTTTACCTCCTTGCATGCAGCCTGGTACTTGCTGTACTTTCTATACAGGAGATATAATTCTAACCTTTGTTTTCAAAAGAAAAAAGCTCTTACAAACATGATGGAGAGTTTTTACATTAGCTTGGGACCAGTTGTGCTTTGAGGGAAACCTTAAGTAATTTGTTTTTAAAGACACTGAAGCAATCTTTGTTATCTGAAATTCCTTATAAGCCCTATGTTCTTCTCAGGAGGATACCCACTGGTTTAATCTCACTCAGTATTGAAATGAGACCAAGTGAAGGATTCTTACATAGCTGTGAGCTTCATCGTCTAATTCAGCTGTAATGCAGTTTTAGTTCTCTCTGATCTAGTGTGTTAATTTATGCTAACCACCACTCAGATACAGAAGTCAACCCGCATAATGATAAATATTGGAGTTAAAACATCAATACTTAAGATTTTTTTTTGAAGAATCTTTCAAATAGGCTCTTTACTCTTTGATTTCCAGCTTGTGTTTGGACAGCTGAGCATCCCAAGTGGGAAGAGTCTGTGGTTTCAACCCAGATTTTTATCGTGAGAGAAGAAAAGTCTGAACAGGCTATAGGCTCTGGAAATGTTAGCGTTATGCTGAATGAGTTGGTGAAAGTCTGGATGAGACTGCTTAAAAAAAAAAAGTCTGAATGAGAGAAGTTGGAAAATTTTATCTAGAAGCACCAGCTGGTCTGTCTACTGCAGGCAGCATCATAAGTGTGAGACAGAAGGTGCTTTGTGTGTTTTTATTTTGTGAGAAGTATCTGTTTGAAGCAGCTAAAACAGCAGTGTGAATCAAGTAATGCAGGGCTGGCAGCTTGTTGGTTTTCCTGCCTTCATTCTGGAGAGTAGCAGGCAGGAAGTGGGAACCTTCCCTTTATCATCTCCATGGAAATCCCATATCCTTAGGCCAAGCGGTCTCCTACCCAGCACAAGCCATGAGGAGGGGTTTTGTGGCTGCCTGAAGAAGCCGGTCCCACGTGTGCCTTGTGAAGGAGACACTGCTCACGAGGGACGTGGGGGTCCCAAAGCAGCCCCAGCCTCACAGCCTGTTTTCAATCTCTCACTTGGCTGTGGAAACAAACAACAAACTTTGCGGATGTGTAGACTTGGCAGGGAGGGTTTTCTCTGGAGATAAATTTATTTAAAAAAACAGAGAAGTCTGTTGGGATATATCTCAAATTTACAGTTATGTATTGAAGTACTGGTCTTTGCGTGGACTCCTTTAGTTGGTCAATTAAAAAAAAATATTGACATAGGGGAAAAAATGACAAAATGGCAACCTCTGTTGTATAACCTGATTTTTTTCTGATGTTATTGGCCCCTAAATCTGAGGAGCTCTTAAAGAAAGCAGGAGCAAAGCACTAGGTATTTGTTGAAAATCTGTCTCCTCTTGGACGTGAGAGCATCTCTGGAGAGGATCGCTGTGGCCTTCCCTTTAGCGCTGTGTTGGCTTCCAGGATCTCCCAAGAGCGGCTGTGTCTGTGGGCATCGCTCAATTCATCACAAATGACATATGATTGAAATAAGCATCATACAGCAAAAAATCCAGAAAAGGGCTTTTTTTCTAAAAGTCTTATTTTTATTATAAAATCCAAAGGAAAAGATTCCTCAAAGAAACTGATAACTGAATGAGTGTACACAGTTTTTGTGATACTGTAACAGGATAAATGTGGTCTGAACAGGACAGGTGTCTTGGCTGTCTGTTTACATGAGTGCTTTGATTCAAAACCTCATCCCTCTAGCAAATACTCTGAAAAGAAGCCACAGGCAGAGGATTTCCAGGGTACTCCTAAGACTGTTTTATCAACATCAGTGTGGGGGTATCCTTACATTGGAAGTCTGTGTTTTTTTCCAGAATTAGTTGTGTCTATCAGAAGTTACAACACATTTGATCTTCATATGAATAGCTTAATATCTTGTGTATTAAGTTCCTCCCAACAGAAGGAGACAGTGGAATCCACCCAGAAATGTCTAGTCAAACAGTCTGTTTATTGTCATTTACTCAGCTGAAATTGTTCCAATTCCTCTTCCTTGGCTGCACTGTCGAAGCAAGAAGGGTCGTACATAAACTTTTTAAGTTCTAAGTTATGTCTTCATATTGTTTTAGTTCTTTTTAATGAAAGGTGATATTCCTGTCTCTTTTACCTTCAATGCTGCAGTCCAGTTGTCTCAGAATATGGAGACTGTTTGGAGTTTTATGTATTTAATACCCTAAAATACTGAGATCGGTGGCCTGTATCTTGGGCCACTTCATCAAATTTAATAAAGTTAATGATATTTTGGCCGTTAAGGGCAGTCTACTGTGTGGGTTTTGCTTCTCTCAAAATCTAAATTCTGCCTTCCCGTGCTAGAAACATTAATTATGATAGTGGAAGAATATCTATAAATTGAGCGCAGTGGAGAACTAGTTGCAAAAAGGCACTTTCCAATGGGAGGTATATGCAATTGATAATGCTAATGAAGACAAGTCGATTGAAAAATAGAGTTCAGCTTATTTACTAGGTAAATCTTTTATTTAGGCTTTGTTACTTTTCTCTTTAGCCAGACACTTTAATTTCAACATAATTTCATGGAAGAAAAAAGGTTTTATTTTGCTTGCATTTCAGCAAATGCAACCTAAGGTCTGTCTTTTTTTCCTTCTGTTTCACAATGTATTTTTTCCCCCAGAGTTTATTTTAAGGAATTTAGCTTAACTCTGTGGTATATGGGAGTGAAATTCTTGAGCTTGATGTGATACGAACAGGTTTTATATGTATGGGTTATAGTCTAACATAAAAGCATCATCTTTGTCAATTTGTTTATGTGACTGAATGGGAGAAAAAAATAGATTGGTAAATCCTGACAAGTAGAGATTTTTACTTTTCCTTGACTAACTGTAGATTTTGGTGGGGGTGGATGGAAACACGCTGTAGTTACCACCATTTTTGTGGCGATTTCAGAAAAGAGAAGATCTAAGGTGAGGACTTTCTCAACATAAATGTCATGAAATCATTCCCAGTCAGTGGCTAGACAGGGAGAAAGATCATGCAGTATTTAATCTTGAAGTATATGATTTTACGCTTCCAATCCTCTGAAGCTGACTTCACTTGCTGAATTTCAAATATCCAATGATCTTCCCTGTGGAGGAGGATTTTTTTTGATTCAAGGAATAATTTTGTTTCCAAGAAGCTGCAGCTTTGAGCAGAGCGTGCTCCATCGTCTATAAATGTAGTCTTTTAATGCAGATGAAGCAAGAATTTTTGGTACTGATCAACTTCAAGGTAAATAGACTACAGTGTAATAATACCTTCAAGAATTCAGGAAATGAGGTGCAAAGCTGATACGTGATCAGCAAAAAAAAATGCCATAATGCGTTTAAGGAAGACCTGCTGTGTGTACCTTGGGTTGAGTTCCTGTAAAGCATGGCCTATATTGTAACAGTTGCTTTCATAATTAAAATAACATATGTAGTAAAAGTTTAAGTTCACTTTCTGTGTCAACATGCAACAAATTACTATTGGGCTTTTTTGTGCTTTGATTAAGTAGACAAGACGTGTGTGCTTCATGGGTGCCATAATGGCTAACACTTGTTTCAACCGTTTTGTATTTGTATTGGATAGAACCTTGGCAATCCAATATATCTTGAAAAGCAGAATCTTGGTATTAAATATTTCATGGTATGGAAGAAGTTATAATAAACATTGAGTACAGTTTAAAATACAAAATGCTTACCATGCACACTTACATAGCCTTTTTTTTCCGTATTTCTGAAACCAGTGTTAGGGTTTTGTGTACAAAAAAAATAATCCTGCTTTTTGTGAAGGTCAGCTGAGTGATTATTTAATGCCGTAAAATAAATGGTGGTTCTAAGACGCTGGTATTTCCTGCGTAGCCGAGGCTGGCAGCAGAGGCGGGTCTGTCGGCCGGGGCCTCGCGTCGATTGCCGTGTGGTTTCATCTGGCTTCTCTCAAATCCACGCCGGGACGAGGGCCTGTGGCCCACGGATGCAGTGGTTGCCTACCCGGGCCGTGTTCCTGGCCCCTTCTCGGGGCCCTTGGTGCACAAGGCCCTGCGCGTGGTGCGTGCAGCTCCTCAGAAAGCCGCGTTTCCGCCGCCCGCGAGGCCAGTGCCGGCCCCGGCCGCGCTGTGGAAGAGCCGCGCGAGGAAGGCCGAGGTGTGCGGGAGCGCGGTGGTGCGCTCGGCCCGGGGCTGCACGTGTCCTCCCAGAGCAGGGCTGCCTTCGCCTTGGGCTCGCTCTCCTAAATACCCCTTGGAGCTGGGCGTGGCTTTTGGAAAGAGGGGGGAAAAAAAAACCAAAAGACTTTAGCCTAGCAATTAGTAAATAAGTAGTCAACCTTTTCCTTGTGTTTGGCAACACTTCCTTTTTTCAAGAGTGATTGATTCAGACAGAAACAAAGACTTAAATGGTTTCAGATTAACAATGATGTTTCACATACATTTTATAAACTCGAGGCAGGGGGATTTTTTTTCTCGTGAACTCAGTTTGAAACTTTCCTTCCCCTTCCTCCTGACTTTCTCCATGCTTGTTAATCTATTACTATGCCCATACAGCATTTTGTGCGGCTGACTTTAGAAAAAGTAATAAACTGTTATAAATGCTAGAATTTGTCGTGTCAGAGTTCTGTTTAAATACCCATGTCTGCTACTGTCTAATCCATCTCTCATTTGTATTTGAGTTGGAAAGTGTATTTGCAGCTGCAGTGAAATCAGGCCATTCCTTAAGCTATAGCTTAGCTTTCTATCTATTGCATTCTTCAGTTTGTTTTCTATACTTCCTGATTAGAAACATGTTGGTCATATGTTTCACTTGAAATACAGTGTGTTACTTCTCATTTCCCTAATGCATTTCATAGCGCTTCCTAAGCTAATGAGAAACTTCTAAGGACTCATCTTGGTGCAGTGGCTGCCATCAAAAACAGCATTAATGTTCAGTTCTCTTTTCCTGCCAGTATCTGTGGCCTGTAAAT
Source organism: Rhynchotus rufescens (assembly GCA_032273925.1). Lineage (NCBI taxonomy): Eukaryota > Metazoa > Chordata > Aves > Tinamiformes > Tinamidae > Rhynchotus > Rhynchotus rufescens. The sequence continues at coordinate 5,488 of JAVCKT010008874.1, read as the reverse complement.
CTGAAAAGCTTCCTGAATTGTTTCCGTGTTTCCTGCCTGCTTGCGGCCGGCCTTGCCCTTGCCTCGCTGCGCAGGCACGGGCGCTCGCAGGTCTCGGGGGTGAGGACAGTGCTTGACGCCCAGGTTTGGGCACCGGCGGGCCCTGGACCGGCTCTGCTGCAGGACAACACCTTGCAGGGCTTCCTTGGGCACCTGCGTTTTCACCAGCCACGAGCCTGAGGCGTGTGCGGCGTCATCTTCGTGTTTGCTTGTGCAGATTGGCTCCATTAGTTGAGTTTGGATTATTGTGTGACTCGAATTATTGGTGTGAGCCGAAGAGTAAGGAGGCACTAAGTAACTGGGAGAGCTTTGAAGCTGCCCTAGTGGGACAAACTAGTTTGTCGCTAATGCAGCAACTACTTCTACTTGAGAAATACCAATAGAGAAATCAGAGTGGTGACGAGCCGCCCACCTCGGCAGCCTGACGGAATTCGGGAAGCCCTCTGCGCTTGGTGCTGCGTGCGGAGGCAGCTGCTTGGGGACAGGGAAGTTACCCTTTGTGATTTAGCCTTGCTTCTGGAATTGGTAACTAGCTCCCAAGTTGCAACATAGGTAAGCTACAACATATGCAAACAGTGTGATGATTTAGATTAAATATACAATTAGGGATTTAAATACACGGAGGAGAGAATCCAGGCCCTAGCAGAGGTCCTGCTCTAGACATCAGTGATTTATGGAGTCTCTTTTAGAAGCCTCCAAGCCCTGCTCTGAAATGGGTTAGTGCTTGTTCCCCTTGTTGGTTTTCCTGTAGTGACTGCCAAGTGCTCTCTGTGCTTTGCTTCTAGCCTGTGTATATTTAGGCTGGTTAATGCTCGCTCCATAAGTCAGCTGTGCTTTGTAGGTTATGTCCAGGTGTTATACCCGTGGTTAGGACAGACCCAGCATGTGGGGATACTGCCTGGTCCTGGCACGGGCACATCTGCTGATGCCCCTTTTCCCTCGTACAGTCTCTTGGGGCGCTGGGTTTTGGTCCAGACCTCACTGTTCTCACCTTGGATTCACCAGGTTGAGCGGGTCAAGATGTTAGAGGCCTTCTCTGTGCTCTCAGTTCTCCTCTGTCCGCAGCTGCTCCCTCCCCAGTTTTTAATTTTGATATAGCAAATCCCGTGCCCTTCTAACTCATTTCTTTTCTTTTTTTTTTCCCCCCTAAGGATCCTGTTGGTACAATTACTTGGCAAGGTGTACCAGGTGATAAATGAGAGCAAGTCTAGTGATTTACTGTGTAACAAAAATACAGGTTAATATACAGTAGCTCTTCTGGGCAAATATAGGCATCTACTTGGGCTGAAAAACTTCAGAAAAGGACTGCAAAATGCTGTTCTAAGTATTAACTGACTCTTAAGACTTTAAAATGCATACTACATGGGAAAAAATAGTACCTAGGCTTATAATTTGAACTTTATTTCTACATACAAACTTGTAAATTTTCTTTTATGCACTCTGTAACCACATATTGCCTTTTCTTTTTTTCTTGACAGCTGCTGCTGAGGGCAAAGGGAAAAGTGGGGAAGACTTTTTTCAAAAGGTAAGGAAGGTAGTTTAAAATAGCAATGTGAGAAGAAAAAAAATCCCTGTTCATTGTTTGTTGATCAAATATTTTTATTTGTCAAATGACCTATCCACTAGCCATCAACTGTGCGCAGAATATATCATACCGAATTTGCTTGGTGTATATTCTACTCTCTCACACAACTGTAGAATTGTTTTTCACTTTAAAACCTCAAAATATGTGTTATAAAACATTGTATTGATTAACAGAAGAGGGTTTGCCTAAAAAGTTGCAAGGTGTTCTTAAAGTTTTTATATGTCTATGGATACTACTGCATCGTGCTATAAGTTTGATATAGTGGGTCTCTGATTTGTTTTTGTTTTTTGCCAAAATATTGATGTGAAATGTATTGTGATATCACTGAAAGCATAAACATTGGGACAAGAACTGCGCATTCTTTTTAAGAAGGAAATACATGATCCACACTGATTCAATCAAGTTTGTGGTTAAACAGCTACAGTCACATAAGAGCTGGAAAAAATAGTCCTGCAGCAACTAAAACTACAAAGCAAAACATGGTCAAGAGTAATAGCTGTGAAATTACTTCTGCAAAGCAGCATATTTTTCAGGGGTAGTGTATAAAACATTCGAGTTACGTTAATGAAAAGCTATATACATTAAGCAAATAAAGATGAGCTGGTTTGTGTCTCTGTGCAATGGAGAAACCAATAACAATCTTTATACTTCATAGACCTTGAAATTCTTCCTGATCGAGTGTCTGTTAAACAAGCAGTTTTGATATATTTGCATATTTTGATTATGTTTTAGTGGCTTATCCTATTTCTTTTAGGATGCTTTAAAGTGGCTTATCCTATTTCTAAAAAAGTTTTGTTCTATAAGTAGCAGAATATCCAGTAGGAACACTTTTGTCAGATGCTTTGATTGAGTCTAGTGAGGAGGAGTGTTTGTACTGCCAAAATGTTCCTTTTAAAAAGGATTTTGTTAGAGGGCAAATGGTCTTAGTGGGAAACTTTGGATTATGACTGTTCTTGACTGGTAGTGAGAGTTACCTTTTAGAAAGTGCAGCTTTTACTGAACTTCTTAGCCTTGCTGAAGAGCAGAATGGGTCAATTATTCTCCTTAGGATTTTATCAAAATACATAAGGCTTTTACTTGTTTCAACCAAGTTAAGCATTAGTACATCAAGCTATACATACTATACTAAAGCTAAAGATTATTCTGCCCATCATTGTTTACAGCACAGTGTTCTCTAACACCTGAATAAAACAGCTTAAGTCTTGAAGCTAAAAGCAAAATGTTTCCTGTCTGTGGTCAAGTGGACTATTTATTTGTTACCTATAACTGGATACTTGATGATTGTGTTTACTGTATCTTACAGCAATTAATGGTGATTGAAGTTATAGCAAAAAATACTGTTTAATGGGAAATAGAAGTTTAATGGGAAAATGAAGTGTGCTACAACAGATAAGTATGTAGATAAGAGTTCCCTAGTTCAGCACACTGCCAATAGGTGTATGTCATCTGCCTATACTGGCTATTGTTATGTATGTGCATGGTTCCTGCATGAGTATGTATAATATAATGCACGATTGGTTTGGATAATGTAGGTTCAAGCTGCTCTGCTCTGGTAGCTTTGTTTCTATTGCCGAAGCAGCTCAGTAGCTTGTTTTTGGATGACTGCAGTTTCTGTGTACATACGCACCATACTACAGCTAATAAAAACAGATGGAAACCATCTTCTTTGCAAGTTTCCTCCTTTGTTCAAAAAAAAAAAAAAAAAAAAGATCCTTGGCCAGTTGCTCACAGCTTACTCACCGTCTCTGTCTGCGCAGTTTCCTTTAATGAGAGTTCAGCTTGTTGCCTTCTCGTGTGAAGCAAGGCAGGCAGGGTTTCTGGAGGCACAGCGAGGAGTCCTCATGTGGTGGGGTTGTGTGGTGAGGAGCACCGTTTGTGGCATGGAACACCTCGCCAACCAAGGTGGCAGGATGCTTCCAGGAAAGTGGTGTGAGTTTCAGACCACATTAAATGCATTTTAAAGGTAGCCTTTAGGAGGAGGCTCTCGGGGCTGTGTTGTCAGAGATGTGTGGATGGGCAGGGGTGGTGGGGAGCGGAGGGTGCAGCCTGATGACAGCCCCTGTCCCCGGGGCGCGTGCTCCAGCGTGGTGGCAGGGCAGCTCCGTGTTCTGCCATCGTCGTGCAGGCTGCCCTGTCGGCTGAGATCTTTGGAGTTAATAGCTTCACTGCTCACATACTCTGTGAAATAATGCATTTAATAAGTGTATGTTCTGCGATTGCTAGTGGAAATGCAGAATAAGGCACCGTTCTCCGATCAGTTCTTGGCTATGGTGGGCAACTAAGCCGCCTTTTCCACGCTGTCATGGGACAAAGAATCTAGTGATGAAGTGTTGCTGCCTCTCTTCCTGAATTAAATGCAAGAAAGTAAAAAACAGATATTACCTGTTTTTCTGTAGTGTGGCTTCCAAAAAAATCCCCAAAACTCTGAGCGCTTGAGCATACTGTTTTCTAATACTGCTAATGCTGCTTACACCCCCTGTACCCTTCTCAAAAACCCCAGGCCAGTGTAACAAGGGCCTTTGACAGCCATGGTAAGGTGGGAGTGTTTAGCACTGCATAGGTACGTAATGCCATGGCCTTCTCCCCAGAGCTTGTGGATCTGCAGGTAATTTTAAACTTAATTTTAAAGCATGGACTGCTTTGCTGTTGTGTTACATCTCTTATGTGAAAGATCCTTATGGTCTTTGCTGTATATATTATTGTCCTACTTTATTCCGTCAGAGTAATACATAATAAAAATGGCTTGTTCTTGATCCAAAGTCCCTTTTCAGTTGGTGGTGGAATTTTTCCATACAGTTCCACAACATCTGGTTCCTGCCTCGTAGGCAGGCAAGGCCCTTCCCAGGCAAAGCCAAGACCTTGTTCCAAGGAGCGTGTAACTTGTGCTGCACTGTAGATATGCTGGGCGCTTTTATGTAGATGTAGGAAGGTAGTGGGTCCCTGCCCTGAAAAGTTCATAATCCAAAACAGATGAGTGTTTTGTGGATAGAGGGGAATTCAATGTGTCATTTCCGTTTACTTTCAGCTTTTGCCTCTTTTTTTTTTTTTTTCCTCTCCCCTCTTTTTCCAAGTCTTTGTGTTAGACCTTCCCCTTTGAAATTTCTTACCTTAACCACGGGATTGTTATGCTGGGGGTGAGATGTGGAACTGCAAGTGCTCAAGAGGGTGATGTTTGTTCCAAGTGCTTGACAAAATCCTATGCAAAGTGTTCAGCCTGTGTGTGTGTGTGTGTGTGTGTGTGTGTGTGTCCTGCATCTGTGCAGGATTCCTGAACGAGTTCCTCAGCTCTTTGCTTCCTGGCTTTCAGGAGTTTGTTTGGAGAATTTGGCTTTGTGGCATGCCACAACATATTACCATATAACTGTAACTCTGTGCTTACAGAATTTATTATTTTTCAATGTGCAAAGGGGGTGTGTGTGTGTGTGCATGCAATTTTTTTTTATTTTAACTTAGAGTTATGGTATTGGTAGAAATGGTATTGTCTTGCATGGTTGCAGGTATCTGGGATTTTTAAGCTGTCACTGTACTGTGGGTTCTCTTATACAGTAAAGGAAAAAATCATGCATGCCTGGAAATTTTGGGAATGTGAAGATGCAAGTGGAAAAACGTTAGGTGTATGCACCTAAATTTCGTTTGTTAATTTTAATCTCATGCAAGTAAGTTAGGGCTAGAGTTTCCTTTCATTGCTATTGTATCTAACATAAAAATCACCAGTAGCTTATTTCATTATAATATATTTATAATATATTTAATTATAATCAGATTATTATAATTTGTTATATAATATAATGATTTATATTAATATAAATATTAATATAAATATATAAACAATACAATAATAATATAATATAATGATTTATATAT
>JAVCKT010008873.1:0-46150 GCA_032273925.1 Rhynchotus rufescens | reverse complement strand
TCAGCTTGTGGCTGTTTCCTCTAGTCCTATCACTGGCCACCACTGACAAGAGGCTGCCTCCTCCTCCTCACTGCCTCCCTTGAGGTATTTGTAGACACTGATCAGGTCCCCCCTCAGCCTTCTCCTCTCCAGGCTGAACAGGCCCAGTTCTCTCATATACTTGCTCCGTAATACACAGTCTGGTATAATTCACTTCCTAGGCGTGTGTCGCCATGTTTCCTGTCTTGGTGGCTCAGAACTTTTCTTATCTTCAAACACTCACTGTCTCAGTAGATTCAGATACAAACTCTATTTCTAGCAGGGTCCCCTCCCACAAGTACAATAAGGGCTTTCAAAGGAAAAATGGGGTGTCTGGGCTTCTGCAGGGCGAAGTCTGTTTGGCCTCCTTGCACGTGCAGCCCTGCAGGGTGCAGGCTGCAGGAACGCTGGTACCTCTCTGTGCCCGCTGCTATCCTGGCATCTCTGCATCAGCACAGAGTAGGATGAGCAGGATTTCATCCTATAGGAACTGGCGTCAGGCTGAGTATTGTATAATGCTCTTGGGAGAAGGTTTTACAGCAGTGACTCTGGTGCCTGAAAAGGATGGGGAAAAAAAAAGAAAAAAGAAATCAAATAGGGATCTCGATAAATAGAATTTCAGATCTTGCATAATATCATTCAATGGCAACAGCAGGTGTTTGACAGCACTGTGAACTTCCTCAGAATGGGATGCTGCCAACATGGCTGTGATTCAGTGCAATGATTCAATGACTGCAGGACGGTATCCTGCCAACCAGCCTTCCAGCAGAAAACTGTTCACCCCACTGCAAACACTGCCAGTCCATTAGCATTTCAGATTCCGTGTATCTGCATGTCAGTAGAAGGCATGCAGCCCCTGCAGGTAACGGAGGGAGGGAGGCAGAGAGAGAAAGAGAGAGATGGATAAAGGAGAGAGATGGATGGAGAAGGAGGGATGGATAAAATTTATATTTTCTCCCAGTGAATAAAAGACAAAATTATCAGTTGCAATGTTATCTCTGAGGAGGGACAAAAGATATTTTTTTTAAAGCTCAGAATTCAAAAGAAAAAAATGGCTTCCCTTTACGCTCCAGCTCTGCTTTTCCTTCTTCCACCAGCCAGGAACCTTGATTATAATCAGGCAAGAGATTCTCATCAGCTTTCACTTACGACTGCTAAACTGTGCAGAAATACTACCCACATGGTAAGAGCTGCAACGAAACTCAAGGAGCCGTTGTTACCATTCGCTGCACAGATATTTTTTCAGCTGTCACCTCCAGCTGAGCAAGCACCTTCTGCCCTCCTTGCCTTCCTCCCCATCTGTGCAGGCACAGAGCCTCCTGCGCCCCTGCAATTCATATGTGCATGTGCAAGCCCGTGTAGCTGGAGCATTCCCCATGTGCTGAAGCCGCAGAGAGTGCAGCACAACTTCTGCAAGAGACACCGAACCGGGCCGAAATGGACCCTGCAGCTCCACAGCCCATCAGCTGGGGACAGGACTATGCACACGAAACCCCCTCCATGTAAACATGCATGGCAGGAGTGAGTACAGTTCTGCTCAACTCTTCTCTCGCTCCATTTTTCCATTGAGTAGCCCCAAGAAAATCGAGACTGGAGCTGAGAAGCAATTCACGTCGCTGCTGCTGTAATCTCTGCTCCAGCACAATGTTCTCATCCTCGCTCGTCCACTCTTTTAAACCTGCTGTAATAGGAATAATGTTCTACTCCACTTACGGAGACTTTGTTAAATACTTTGCTTTTATCACAGGTGCTGCGTAACCTTCCGGGATCAAAAGGGATGCTTTGAGAATTGATTAGAGCAGGAGGGAATGGCTTAGTGGTCTAAGCACCACATTTGCAATAATTAGGCTCCCTGGAGTGACAGGTTCAAATCCTAGCAGGGTTGACTCAGCCCTTTATCCTTCTAATGTAGATTAAATGGGTTTACTATAGCAAGGTCTTTTGGACAAGACCTTAAAACACATGCTGACACACATAACACACACACCAATTTCTTTTACTCCAAGATTGACTTTTACAAAGGTATATATCACAGATTCAGGGCACTTCACAAATACCAAGCTGTTTGCCCAAGGATCATTTGCCAAAACATCTCTTCACTATTCTGCTGAGCATTTTAGCTCTTCTTCCTGTCAGCCTCCTTCCCAGAGGGGCTCTTTGGTGATGAAATATGCAGTGTATTGGCAACCAACATTTGGGATTAAACAATTTGATATAAATGTATCCTGTTGCTAAACATAACCATCAGCCTCTAATTTTTGCTTTACTCTTTCAAAATAAAGATTTTCCATTGTACATTGATATTCCCTTACTTAAGGGTGGAGATACAAGTTCCATGTTGGATTCAGCATGAGTCAAAACAGGAGATGGACTCAGGTATCACCACAGCAGTGCTGAAGAGTAGTTGATTTTATACTTTTTTCCTTAAAGAGAAAATTTAAAAAGCTTTGCTAGGAATGGCTGCTGTTCTTGCGAAGCCTCTTCTGCATGTTTAGTGTGCTTGGGAGCCCAACCTCCTTGCCACAGGGTAGCAGTTTAAGAGGTGCTTGCTCCTAGAGTAAGCATTTGGGAGCCCTCTTTGACCCCAGGGAGAAGTAGATGAAGAAAAGGCATTTTTAACCTAATGTCCCAGGGCTTTCCTTGGCACAGACAAAATAAAACAGTTGGAAAAGAGCAGCGGTGGATGCACCATGAGTGAAAGAGCTGCCCTTGGATGAAACCAGAGCAGGCGGGGAGGTGGGAGAGGGGGAAGAGGGGTCTCCAGAACCTAGGAGGGAGCAAAGCGTATCCAAAGGGAAGAAATGTCTGAATAAACAAAATGATAGGTGCTAAAGCAGAAAACACCGAAACCACATAGAAATGGAAGAGAGGAGAGGAACTGAAGGGAACTAAAGACACAGAAATGGCCAGAAAAAAATGTCACAGAACTTGAAGAAAAAGTAACACAGCATTTATTCCTGTTTGGTTTTGTTCTCCTAGTAGAGGAGGAAAGCAGTAGTGAGGTAGGCAGTGGTGGGGAAAGAGCTTTTCTGAGTGTCTGTGGAGGGTCCCCTTCCATTTCTCCAGGGCCTGGAGAAGCAGGGAGTGTAGACCGAGATGCCTTGTTATTTTTATCAACCTGAGTGTTGTGAGTAACTCTTCTCCAACAAAGCAGGTTGTCTTCCCCACACAACTAATATTGGGAAAAAGATGGATGGAGAGAGAGAGAGAGAGACAGAGAGAAGTATGCCTGAATAGCAGTCAAGTACAGCTAGCTAATTGCAGCTTCATGTAATCTCTTTCATAGCTGTTATCGTAACTGTATACATTTCCAGCCCAATTCGTCTATCTTTTCCGGCCTCCTGTCTTTGCAGCTGCCTCCTCTTCTCTCCTTCCTGATGGCTGCAAATCTCTGCTTATCACCCATTTTCATGCTGTGTTTTGTCTGCCTCTTTGTGTTCATCCCTGTGCTGGCTTCTTGGCTGCATGCGTAGGGCTTGGTGGCAGTTTCTTATTGCCTGCGTGTTGTGGGAGACTTGAGTATAAGCTACTTGCTTCAGTTAGCATGTGTGACCTTTTGCCTTATTTTGTTTTTCTGGATGATTTAGTTTTACACATGTTCACGCTAAGGACTAGTTTTGCAAACTAAAGTGGTCAATATGGATGTGCAATTGCTATGTGAGGCAGTAAGAATTAAGATGATTATTTATTTATCAATTTTCTTCTTCTATGAATGTATCCATCCACTGCATGAATTTTTCATGCAAACTCCTCTTGAAAAAAACATTCCCTCCCCCCCGGGAAGGATTTCAACTCTTGAGGGAATTTCCCCAAATTCTCATTCTTTTTTTTTTTAATTGAACCCCATCATGGAAGAAATGCTCAATCTGCAATATTGATTGCAGAAAAACGTGCAGACCTGTCAGTCTCTCTTTTCCCAAGGCAAAACTCTCCTATTGTCCTTTTCTGCCCGCGTATAATCTCCACAAAGACAGACTTCAAACAGTTAAGCTTCTGCCCATTGTATTGGGACTATATGTAGTGCTCTACTTTACATTCACATTTATCAGGTTTCAAGCTTCAGTGGTAAACTAGCAACGTTTTTTCCTTCATGACAGCTGTTTGACAGCTTTTGAAAATGGATAAAAAATGGAAAATTACCCTACAGAGGAAACATACCCTTCTCTCCATAGCTCAGGCTGAGACATGGCTTGAATGAAATAACACACTTATTGCATTCTGGGCACTGAACACAGAATGCATCACCTCCCTCTATTCCACTTGATTTGATAATCTAGGACAATTTAGGTCCCTAATAAATTAAATTGTTCGGAAACTTGGTTCACTGCCTAAACTCTGTGCAAGGCTGTCCTATTTAATGATGCCTTTCTTTCTTTCAGTGTTTTATCTTTGGGATAAATAATTCAGCCTAATAAACCCTGTGATGTGCGAGGTTAATAGACACCCACAGTAATACTTGGTTTCTGTGCAGCACCCATATTCGTCTCCACTCCTCTACCCTCCCTCAATTCCCTTCTTGTCGTGGCTCACTGATCCAGTCACCTGTGTTGCCAGAAGACCTGATCGCTGCAAACATCACTTCTGTTCCTGGACACATAAGGGCCCAGAGTCCACTTACTCCTTTTCTTTCCCCTAAGTGGTTGCTCCAGTGATTTCTGGGAATTCTATATGGAAGGTATGCCTAGAGTGAAATATAAAAAAAAAAAATTCAAAAAAGTGCAATGGAAAAAAATATTGTGAAAATCCACAGTTGTGTTATCTGAGGGGTTTATTCATAGGTGATGTGTCCAATTGTAGAGCTGGATGACTACATTCTTATCAATTATTAAACCATTCATATGCTCCTCATCCTCAAACCTGAAATTACTGAAAAAGAAAAAAAAAGTAATTGGAAAGGATTTGGCCAATCCCACCCCTTGTGTTTGAGGGTTATATAATAGCACCTTTACGAGCTTCCTCCCTCTGTCTCTTTTTGCTTTCAGGCTAGAATGCAGTTTATTGGGTATCAATAAAACATAAGAATTACTCCTGGTATAACAATAGCCACCTCTTTGTAACCTTCAGCCTGCTTAGCTCCCAGGAATAGTGTGCTAATGAGGGTGCCCGGGATTTTGGACAGATGCTAGAATGTTATGCTAGGCTGGTAACTGCATCTCTTGGATCAAACGCAGCGTCGGGATGACTCATACATTTTACTAATTTATAAGAGCAGTCTTCCTTGAAATCCCAATGTAAATACTATAGCCTGGTTCTCTGTGAGCGCATGCAGCCTTGAAGTCAACAAAAGTAACGGGTGCTCTGTGTGGAATAACAAGTTACCTGCATATTCTTTTTCATCCCCCAGATGGAATATTTGAATTGTGGGCTTTTTGTTTTGTTTGAAGATTATATTTTTTCCCAGGCACTGTAGGAGCATGAGGGCCACATAGCCTGAAGCAAACCACAGGACACGGTGCAGAACAGCACACAAAGGCAATGATTAGAAGAGCTGAGCCTCACTTTTGCAAAGAAAGACAGAGGCAGGAACGTTATTGCAAACCTGACAGTCTTAATGCACATAGTTCTCAAACTTAAAATTATGGTTCATTTATTGCGCTTATTACTGTTTCCTTTTCTGAAGTGTCACTAAACAGGATGGATATCATATTCACACCTGTCAGCAGTGACCCCCTGAAGGAAACACGGCTTTTAGTCAGGCCTCCGTGCATTTCCTTTTCCATTTGATTGAAGAGCTGGCTGCATGTGAGTGTTTCAAACTTCCTGGCTTGTATTGATTTTTGACATCCCCAGGATTAGTCTGTGCAAATAAAGATGTTGATGCACAGGCATGCCCAGACAAAAAATATCAGGTACCCCATTATAATTTCTAAAGTGGGCAATCCTGAGAGTGAAGACAGCTCTAAGGCCTCAGGCTGAAAGATCCTGCTCTAGCTGAGCACAGGAGCACATCCCTAAATTGCCTGAGCAAAGCCATTTTTGCAGTTTATTCCAAGCATCTGCCACCTCGTCATGGATGAGAAGCGTGTTGCTCTCCCCAGTGCAATGTCCCCACTTAACCCGAGTCCTCCTCCCAAATATCTTGGCCCATTTCCTTGTTAAACCTCTGGTCTAAGCTAACCATTGTAGGTTTCTCTGCATTTAGAGGGCAGAGCTATGCTCTGCTTGAGGACAACTCATGAGTTATGAGCACAGTAACTCAACATTGCAGCTTTCGGCACCGGTCTTGAGGTGGGGTGATTATGTCCCTCCCTGTGGATTCTAAAGGGAAGGCAAACGACAACCTCAGATTGTATGCCAAATCATCAGCTAGCTAAAAATAGGTGAGGAGTTCCCCACCACGGCTTCGCTCTCCCCTGAACCGGAGCCGAATCACTTACATTGTGAGCAATGAGCTATCAGCATGGTGCCCATGTGCAGCTGAGATGTAAAACCTAAAATCCCAAGTCTCATTACTGTCATTAATATCACAAACCATGACAAATTTTTATGTACTCCAGCAGTTTTCCAAGGTAAATAGGAATCTCTTTCCCTACGGGTCTAGCAAGACAACTATTTCACATAGCTCCTCTTTCTTTCAACATCCCAGGGATCTCTTCAGCCACATGCTGGTCATCAAAGGGGCTCCGCTCTTCCGTGGTCTGCCCTCAGCATTTTCCATAGGCAGATCAGGCTTCAGCCCTTTTTGTTGCCCTGAGCTGATGTGGGGCTGGATGTCAGGTTGTCCAAGGGCTAAAACAGGCCAAGAAAGACCAACTCATATGGCAAAGGGGAAGCAGAATGAAGCTGGGCCCAAAGTAGCCTCAGACTTGCTTGATATTTAACAGCACTGCTCTGGGTTTGCTCATCTTCTGAAAATTAGCCCCATCCTGGAGATCATTTGATTAGGAGCTGTCTGGTCACACCAAACTATTTTAGGGTGTATTTTGCAGCTTAAGACAGAAGCTCAAACATCCAGGCCAAATAGCCCTGTCTACCCCAGGCATTCACACCACACATACACATTTCTCATTCTGGAAATGTAGCACCTCTGTGAAATAAACCACAGTCCTTCAGGTAGGGCTGGCTGTGGTTTATTGACAGGTAAATTGGTTCTTTTATACAAAAAGTACACAGTTTGCCCAAGAAATAAAATATATATTTCCCTATGCAAAAGGTCCACTCAACATAGAGGTCTTGCCATGACCCAAAGCACTTTTAGTGGATCATTGTCATGTTAAAGTGGTTCTTGACAGGGCAGTAATATGAGTCTGTCTTCAGGAAATGTTGCCAAAGCTTCTGTTTTGGGAAAGCCTTTCTGCAATACACATTTATAAGTAACACTCTTATCCTACCATCTTTTCTACTCATTCTCACCAAAACTCCTAACCCTGGCAAACAGCAGCTCAGAAAGTAAGCTCTTTACCCAGACAGTATTTTGAAATACTCCTTGAAAGAGGAGAAATGATTGAGGGTTTCGCTGCTCTTACTGATTGGATGTGGAAAGTGCCCCAGTTCTACAGTGAGGGACAGTGTGCTGGGTGAAGGGTCCCACAACTGAGCCACGCAATGGGCGGCAGTGCATATACTCGTGAGCCTGGTAAGTTTATAAGTCACATATATCATGACTTCTAATGATTCCCTTTCAATTTTCCTCTGAAAAGACATTTGCCTTTCATCACGATACATATACTAAGGTTTTAAGGATACTATTGGTTTCCTAATTTTCTCTACGGATGAATTATTATGACTCAAATATACACTGAAAACTCTGACTTATTCTGACTGGTGTTTGGAAGTGCTGGTCACATACAATCCTCCCTGAAGCTAGTATGGACTTGGAAATGCTCAGATTCCCTGAAAATCAGTCTTGTGTGCACACAGATAAGCAAATACTATTAATATTAGCTTGTTTCTTCATAACACACTAGATGGTTCACAAAACTCAGAGCACTGAAGAGTCTCTTGCACACATGAAAAAGGCAAAGGCAAAAAAATACTTTTTTTCAGAGCTTAGAGTAAGTTTTTCAGAATTTATAATAAACATGGAAACAGAGATGGTAAAAGAAAGAAAAAGATTTACAAGTAGAGAATCCCCCCTGGCAACTGTGACCTGGGGATCCAAATTCATGCTATTATTTTATGTGTGGGCAAGCAAGAGTGAACCCAATGGAGGGTCACTGTGGTGTTCAGGGGCTGGGATAGACCATGCATGTAGAGAGGTTGATGGAGATGGGTTTGCTTAGTCTGGAGAAGACTCTGGGGACATCTCAGAGCTACGGGACACTAAACCCTTCCAAACTCAAAATCTTGTGATTCTCTAAATGGCCTGACTATAACCAGCTTGTTAGCTCTTAGCTGATTGCACTAGAAAAGCAGGGTTTAACAATGCCCGAATGCAGATGAAAGAGTCAAAGGAAACTGGGCCAGCTCTGGGAAAAGATATTTCAGCTGCGGGAGGCAACGTGCAGCAAGGAGCAGGGTGTCTACGAGAGAAGTGGGCAAAGTGGTCAAGCTACGGTCTTTATCAGGAGAAGATTATGTGGGAAGGGAGTAGGGCTGAAGGGCTTGTGCATACACTGACACATGTACTTAGTGGGACTTGCATTAAAAAGCAATCCATTCCCAACGAAAACAAAGAGGGTTTCTTGTTTTGAATGACCAAAGCCTTGACGCTGTTCCAAAGCATGAGAGCAGCATCCTTCCCCAGAAAGTCATCAGCAGTCCCAAGTGGCTATTTCTGCTTTTATAAAGAGACATAGAAAATGGTCTGTGAGAGAAAGGGAAAATGAAATGTCTCTTAACAGAAAACAATGTGCCAGAAGCAGCCCTTTAAACACAAACAGTGAGCGGACTGAACTCCATTCATTTTCCAGATTTTTTTTTTTTTTTTTGTGTATGTGTGTGTGATTTTGCCCATCTAATACTTTCCCTTCGTTTTTTTTTTCTCTTGAAATATTGAGTTTTACAGTGAGAAATCATAGAACTGTAGAGGTTAGAGATGCAAGAAGCCTATTAGATCATCTGCTCCACCGCTCTTTGCCAGCAGAGAATTGCTCCCTGTGGTGCATTTTCTAGTGTTTTGCCCAGGCTTGTTTTAAAAATCCTGAGTGACCAGGCTTCCACCAGGTCCCCTGGCAGCTTTGCTACAGCTGAATATGTCTTGAAAGATTTTTCTGCTAGCCAGTCTGAGGTTTCAGGTTGCTAATTTCACCCCATTTGGCACTTAGGTGCCTGTGTAGCCTTCTAAAATGTTCCCTTCCCCTTTGGCATTTGTGTCTTATGGGTATATATCTGCTTAGCATGGAGCATATAATATGGGCTCACAGAGAAATAGGGCTGAAAGAACCTTTGTTGTTAATATACATGTTGCTTTTAAAGCTGCCTTATAAGGAAATTGCTCCAGATTCCTGAAAATATTTATTGTTTTCCACAGTCTTTGTTCCAGTTTGTCCATGCAGAGCAACATCCCCAGCTGAATGTATTGTTCCAGGTACATTTGCATCAAAATGATGTAGAAAATAGGTTGCTATTGCCTTTGATATAAATATCAAGGCAACTGCACCCTAAAATTGCATTGGTGTTTTTACAGTCAAGCTATAATATGCACTTATTTTCAATTACTCACCCACTCTCATCCCAAAGACTTACAGTGTTCCTGCTAGCAGTGTGCTATTGATTGCAAGTGTTTTGGAGGACTTTGCCTTAGGTAAGTTTGCATGTTTACAAGTGGGAACTCATTTTGTTGGTGTTTTGGTTTTTTTTTCCCCTAGTAATCGCTCCACTCTCAATAGATCACTTTATGTTATTTCCACATCCTGACTTACACTTCAGCTCCTCCCAAGTCAGGATCATCTGTGAGAGCTGATTGTGCATGACTTACATTCTGTCTAGATTATTAATAAGGACATTAAATTGCGCCATTTCTGACACCAATAACACTTTTTTAGATGATTCTGAATTTAACTACTGTGTTGCCTACATCTCTCTCTCTCTGGCTCAGGTTTTCTTTTCTCCTGGAACTATGTGTTGCCATTTGTAGCTATTTCTTATTTTTCCAAATTTATTTTTTTCAGAGCATTTTTCGTAGACTCTTCTGTTTTCTGGGCTAATTTACGACTCTATTTCAGGACGATAGGATTGGAAGCAATCTTCTGGATCAATGAATCCAGTTTCCTATTATTTCAGACAGCTTTGCCATAAAATTCCATTTAAAAATTAATTGAGCTCCACTTTGGTGAAACTGTAAGACCAGTTAAGTTTTCTGTTCCTGCTTTCTCTACAAGGAGGCCATCCCCAAGCTTCCTACCACGATAGATAAATCCTTCTGTTTACTTCTGATCAGAATTTGTGGTCAGTTTCTACCCTTTGTCCCTGTGCCAATGCAGTCCTTAAGTTTCATTAGCTCTTCTTCCTCTCTGTTGCTTCCCCTTTTCCTTTCTCAGTGTATTTATAGATGATAATCAAATCCCCTCTCAGGATTTATTTTGTGAGGATAAGCATGACAAACACTTCCCCAGACTGCCTGATACAAGCCAGTGTGGAAACAACTGGATTAGCTCTTAGCAAGCTGTCCCAGCAATCACGTTTTGCATAGGCTGAATTACGCTGCCTCTTTGCTAGACAATCTTTTCTAAAGAACTTCATAGCTGCAAGGACATGAATTTACGGTTCACTGCAGCATAAACTTTTAGTCGTCTGTGGCATGATTATTTCTGTTCCCCCATCATCCTAACAGCCCTTCTCTCACCTGGTCTCATCTTGAGTCCCTCAAAATTCAGTAACCCGAATGATCACAGCCCTGTGCAAACGTGTCTCTGTTACGGTTGTGTACCACCATGTCGGGCCTGCCATGTGTCACATGGAAATAGCTCAGATGACGTGTCCTATTTCTGGGAATGGCTAAATGAGTCCAGCCAGCTCCTGCTCCCCTGACATTTCTAATGAGCAAGCGTTGCCTTCCAGCTGGTTTTCGTTATCGGTCTTCTGAGTGCATAAACTTACATTTGCACTTCTTCCTACTTGTGTACGCCCACTCCTTGAGTTAACACAGACCTTCAGCCAATCTATTCCTCTGGAGGCTGTCCTGGTCCCCTTCCCTATGGTAATGTCTCCCAGCTTCTAATAGTCCCACTGTGCTTGACTTACTGAATTTCCTGTTTTCCCCAAAGTTTGTTTTATTCCAGGGTTCAGTGCCTCTGCATAGCTTCTTTCCATGACCACCTATAATGCAGACAGCTTCTTTCACTGTGGGTCCCAGCCTACTGCTGTGGCTCTTCATGGCTGTGGGAATCAGTATCCTGGGGCTTCTGTTTGTATATTTTTTTAATTCTCACTTTTTGCCTCCTAAATTCTTCTCCATCCTATGATAGAGAAAATCATTTTTCTATGGGCTCAGATAGTTGCATATTTGGAATGACCCTGCTTTTGTTTTTTTCCCTCTGTCTATCTTTTGCAGCTTCTAGTGGGTTTAATAGGATGTGTCTGCAAGTAAATTCTTCTGAAAAATATAATTTAAAAAAAGGCAGTAGTTTCCATTAAAAAAATAAGTCACTGATCTGGTTACATTACTCATTTAATAAACATGGTTGTAAAAAAGGGAAGAATTTACTACTCATGAACAGTTAATAATTAGTACTCATGTTTGTAGCTATCTATGAGGGCAGGGTAGGAAAATGCTAGATTCTATTATAGAATCACATTGACTCTGGTATAAGAATATCCTGTTTTGACATTTTTGTAATTAAACAGTGATTTTTTTGTTGTTGTTTTGGAAGCCTTGTCTTCCTTTGAATGATCTGATTTTGTATTCTACTTTATATTTGCAATAACATTTCTGAAAAATAAAATCAAAATGAAGTGTTGCTGTTGCAACTAAGTATTGTGATCAACCTAAAATGAATCTTCAGAAAGTTTTCTCAGAACATTTCAAAGCACAAGGGTTTCATACTTAACCACAGTGAAAACTGACATCAAAACCTTGAAAATGAACATTAAACAGAATTTCTGTTTTCTGTACATCAACACACAAATGCTCAACAATTCAGCACAACCCACCATATCTAGCCCTGGCACAGTTTTCTCACTTAAGATCTGAAGAACTAGAAAATAATACTGAAGACTTTCTGCCTGTGTGTGTAAGCAGATTCAGTTTTCTGCCCTGGGATTTATATAGATTATGCAGCCACACATACCATTCTGAGGGTGGCTTTCTGCAGAGCTGAGATGTTTCTTTTCCCAAGATGAGCTGTCAACATGTTTATCTGTACTAGTCTCAATAACAAGCCCTGAAAGAGGAATGAGTAAAACTGGTCAGGTGTCAGGAATATGTTGTGCAGCCTAAGTCCAGGATGCAATTCAATCTCTTTTTGCAAGAAGCTTTCCTCCAGGTTCGTTTCCACCCATAGCTCATCAGTTCATGCATCAGCTTCCTGAAACCAAAGCCTTTCACTCCCAGCCCCTAAGTGTTCCCATGGAGGAGACTATTTGCTGAAGACCTTGATGATGGAAAGAAATCTAAAGTACTCCTGATGCAAGAGGTCATTGAAAGGTTTTTTTTTTTTTCCCCAATGCTGTTCTGGCACAACCAAACTAGCTGGTTTCAATAAAGAAAAAAATAATAATAATGGGATCTAAGCAGCCAATTCATTTCAATTCCAAACCATTCTTTTCCTGGAAAATGAGAGAGAGAGATTAAGCACACACAAACACATACTGCTCTTTTAAACAAAAGCCATGAGAAAAGGCTTTTCAAGTGTCTTTATTCCCTCTTCTCTCCCTTTTACTTTTTTTGTCTCTCTCACATGTGCCCTCTAATGTTACAAAAAAGGGCTTCTGGTCTCTTCATCTTTTTTTCACTCTACCTCATGTTGACTTGAAGTTACAATAGCCTAATTTGATCATTCTGGTTTTAGTAGTGACCCCTTTAAACATGAAGAAACTAATATTAGTGCTCCTGGAATCCCTTTATGTTGGAACAGCTTCTTCTCAGTGCATGGCAGAGGGGTCCATCCCTGCCAGCTGGTGCCCACAGGGACAGCTGGGAGCTGGGCAACATCCCCATGGGTGCACCTGGTGAGTGCTGCCCTGGGGACAAGAGCGCTCATCCCAAAGATGAAGCAAGGAAAAGCTCCTGGTTCTACCCCAATCATTCTGTTCTTCTCCCTGCAGCCCCGTTGCAGCTTGTTCCCGTTGCACCCAACCTAGTGGGGCTCTGAGCCCAACTGGGCTCACAGACCTCTAACCGCCTTGCTGATCCTTGCTCCTTATTCTCTCCCTTTTATTTTTTTTTCTCTTAATCCATAGGAAAAAAAAAATATGGCAAGGAATTGGCTGAAATCTGTGCTTTATCTTTCCCCTCCTCCTTCCTGCTGGGTGCCTTGGATAAAGCCAGGCTGTGAGTAATGGGGAGCACAGTTCAGATAACGTGTAAATGTCCTGTAGTGACAAGCCTGACTTACATCTCAGGTTTCCCTTGTTCTAGCACTCACACAGCCGCACTGCTGCCCGCAGACTCCCAAGGCCCCTGAAGGCCGCCTTGCAGCCCCGAAGGAACCCATCCGGCTCGGGCTGCACAGCCACCCACGGCTCCGGAGTACGTTGCCTGACTCACTGCAAAAAAAGACATGCAAAACCTGCCAGGTTCATTTGTTATCTTGGAAATGACCTACGGTAGCTACTGCACTGCTAACTGGCCACGATCCATTTCCTGGTTTACGCATTCGTCTCCTGCCTCTGCTGCATGGCATGAGAGATGCCAAGCACATCCTTTAGTGCCCGATACTCTGAACTTGGACCTAATGTGTAGGGTGTTAGAGATTTTGATTAGATTAGAGATCTGGATCTGTTTCTGATAATTTCTGCAATCATTTTCACCAAATCATCTTGCTGCCTGCAGCGACTGTATCTCTGAGTGAAGGGCAGGAAGAAAATGTGTATGACTCAGGGCAATGGAGTTACACTGGAGGGAGCTTTGGTACAGATTAGTAATGCTGCAAATTTGTATTTTTCTTTTCAGTTTTGAAGAGAAAAAGAGCAACAACAGTTGATACTGAAATGAAGTTACAAGCCTGAAATGTAAAGGAGTGGAAACATCCATGTCTTTAAGAGCGCTAGCACAAATCTCCAGCTGATGCATGAGAGATCAGCCTTTGGATGTGGAATCGATGACCTGAGCTGCCCCTGAGCAACACAGAAGGGAACCTCGGAAGCACATTAGGTCCCTCAAGAAGTGCAGATAGCTGGGCAGAACCTGGTTCTGCTACTATCTTAATCTCCCACTCTTGAAGAGAGTTAGGGACTTGGAGGCATAGGGACAAAGACTATTTGGGCTCCTGTGGCTGCTTGCATAGGGAGCTGTGTGTGTGCTGAGCTGAGCTTGCCCAGGATGTGGCTCCCCCATCAGCCCTCTGCTCAAACCCGGGGCTTCAAAGTCACCTTCTGGGCTAGTACCGGCTTCCCAGCTGCAAACTTCTATTCCTGATTTTATAAGCACTTACAGATCAGAGTTCAGGTTTCCTCTCAGAATACTCCAGCACTTTGTCCTGTATTTGCTTCATCCTCTCTCCTGTCTCATGGAAGTTAATAATGGGGTATTTGTACGGCTGCTCCAAAAGCCAAACACAACATGAACTGACTCCATTGCTAAACTTAAAGATAGCACTTTGATAAGCCACACTAGCTAACGGTCTGTTATCCCCTCCAGGCCCATTAGTCCCTTGGCCTGGCAGGGAAAATGAACAAGAGGGTAGTTGATACTATCATGGGGAAGCAGCTACCCCTTATGCAAGTGGCTTTTAGGCCCGAGCATATTCACGTAACATATTTATTTTCTTAGACTCTCTATGTTCCTGTGTCTCCACTATTATGACTTACATATGTATGTTGGCATCAATTTTGTCTTATCACCATTGCCATGGTTACCTTATCATCATTACAGTTTATATGTGTTGCTATAATATTATCATGGATGTCTTATCAAAAATTCCTAAAGCAAAATGATCCAAGACTTGCTCTGTACACATCCCAATCTACTAAGCAATGATATCTTTATGATCTGTTTCGCTGCTAAAACAAAGTTGGCTCATATGTCTCTGCTGACATAAAGCTGTTTTGTGCTTTCTGGGTAGAGAGCAAATTACTCCATGTATCATCTTCACCATAAGCCACTTCCTTAAATCAAATATAAGAACTCCTACTTAACTGGGCCTCTCAGCAACCTGACTTGCTTTTATTTGCAATACTACATTGCTAAAAATCATGATATTGCTGGTATCTGCAGCATGGAACAAGTCAACCTCTGAACGATCAGAGAAGGCTTGGGAACATCTCAAAGCCCGAGACAGTGCAAAATATGAGCTTGGGCCAAAGAAGTATTTGCCAGAGTGTTGAGCTATTAACCAGATCAGTGAAGAAAGGGCAAACCAGATGTTATTATCTGGTTTGAATCCAAACTCTGTATCATCCATCCAAAAGGGAGATAAATGAAGAACTCATATCCTAAGCAGACTTCCTCATGCACAGAGAAGATTTTGATAATGCTGTTAACTTGGTATAGATGATGTGCAGGCCCTGCATGGCCTTGGCTAGGTCTTGTCCTGAACTTCCATTCTTCAATGGAAAGACTCACGCAGGGGACAGACCCAACACTGCTCCTTTCCTGCAGTTTTCCCATTTAGAGACTGCTTAGGGAATTGAACATAGCTGGAGTTTATCTATCTTATATATTCAGTGACTGGTTCCTCCTTCCTTTGCGGAAGACAAATTAAGAGAATTAATGAGAATGTGCGGGCACGTGTGTGTGAGAGGGCACACACTTGGGTTTTATGCCTGGACGCTGGTATGGAGATGCAGGAAAACACCTGTAACTCCACTCTAAGTTGGGCTATAAGTGAGCTGAGCTCTACCTAACAGCTTTCCCATCCTGTTTATCTTTATTCTAACAACAGCGCCTTGCTACATTCACTCGCAGAGGCTTTGAAAATGTTGTGATAATGAATGTCATTATGAGGTTAAAGTACAGGGGTGTGAAGACAGTGATTCATCACTGAGGTAAAAAAATAAAGATTTTTTGGGTGATACATTGCCTAGATGCACGACTCAGGGTTTATAAACAAGAAGTTATGTATTGCTTGCTCCACAGCTATAATCTAGTATTACCAAAATAGAGAATAGCAAACAGACTTCAATTTTCTTAGAAGAATTCTAATGAAGAGAGGAATCTTTTAAAAATACATATAAATAACAGAACACGTAATGGCAGAGGACACAGCTAGAGTAGTACAGATTGTAGCAGTGAAACTTTTTATCTTTAGCTAAAGATAACTGGGAGTTTGTTAACTGCAAATAACTACAAATACAGTAACCTGGCCATCTTTTTAGGTGGAAGTGGAACAAGGAGATAAGAACATTACGATGCTGTAAATACTGATATCGTAACAGTCTTTATCTGAAGGCTAAGCAGGGCGACACTTCTTGCCTCATATATTCAATTAAACAGCAGTACCCAGAACCAACAGTAACTCCACCACCCCACTGCCCCATTGTGGGGCAGGGAAAGAATTATTATTGTGGCAAAATCAGCAGGGCCATTTGGGGATTTCCTCTATCCAATGGCAGCCTCCAGGAGCATTTTTCCCTGGATATTGGTTATAACCATTGCAGCTTTGGGGTGCCCCAATGATGCTGGTGTGCAGAAAGAGACAAGTGAACTCCCCTCTTGCACAAGGTTGTGAATTGATCTGAAGGCAATATGAAGGCAGATAGCAACCAGGCCTGCAATCCTATAATGAGAACATAGAAAGTCATTCCACTGTCATTCCTTAGTACCATGTGGTCAACCTGCTGCTGCTTGGCAGACTCTTAAATGACGGTTCTCATACCCACATGATACCACTGCTGCATAAACAGTAGCACCAGGGAAGGCAAACTTCTGGGGAACTTCACTACTATTTCAGATTTCACATTAAGTCCATAAAATACAGTCTAGCAATGAGAAGTGCCCTATAACACCGCTTAGTTCCCTTAAAATACAGATGTTTGCACCAAATGTTTGCACCACTTATTTCAAAGCAAAAATAAGTGAAGGATTTATATTATTTTATTGTTGTGGGAAGTAGAAATGGGATTGCTCTCCTGGGGATATGGACTTGACAGAATTTGTAATTCTTGCTGATTCCTAAGAGCTGTTGCTCTACATGTCCCCTGTGTTTCTGCTAAGTCTAGGCAGTCGTGAGATGGATGGGTGCTAACATGCTTTCTGTCCTGGCTATTTGGAAAATATGCCTTGCAACCTGAATTGGAGAGCTCTGACAAATCCCATAACATAATAACTCAGTTAAATGCAAATTACTTCATCGTTTATGGATTTTCAAAAATGCAAGTGCTTTTATAAACTAATTGAAATAAAAATAAACTCATTTTCCTTGCGTGCTACTGAGCTTTAGTAACTGCCTGGTGTTTGTGCTATCTGCGTAAAGGATTACATGAGGTTGCCCGTGGCTCAAAGATCAGCTGCTGATGGTGACCGGGTGTAGAGCCTGTTCTTTCCTCTACACCTTCTCCAATCAGTAACATTAAGGAAATACAGTTACATAAGGCTGTCTCCGAATGGTAATGCGGGGCAATGATGTAAAGAGCGGCCAAATTAATTTGAAATTCACAAGCACTTCAGTGCTTGGTGCTTTTGCTTTGGAATTAGATTTTTAATCATGATTGACTTCATAACAACAGCATGGAATTCATTTATGTAACTTCCTTTCGGTTGTATGTAGGGTTGTATGTAGGGAATGTATGGGAACTGCAGAATGACAGGGACTGAAAGTTACCTAAAATGGTGCAAAAATCTAGAACCATGGTCTTCCATTTGCAGAAAAGGATGGTGCTCATCACCATTACCAGATGCAAAGAGAAAATCATTATGTGGTCAGGTTGTGCTGACCAAAAACAACTGTTCGGGGGAGAATACCTGTTGGGATCAGCTGGGGCCAATGTACTGTGGTCCTGGCATGTCTGTACCACTATATCCTGCAGCCACGAGCCTGTTTAACATGCATCTGTGGCCCACGGTGACACGTGGCCGTGGCTGTGGTTGCAGCAAGCAGCATCTCAGCATGGTACACTGGGACTGCTGTCTGTACAGGCCTTGCTTACTTGTTAAAACATCTTTTGCTCTGTTTTATACAAGTCAGTGACACAAAGTTTTTTGGCAAGTTTCTAAAAGTACCCTTCTTTGGGATAAATTTGGGGGTATTTCTTGTGTTCATTAAAAATAAAAGGGAAAAAATTTAGCACCCGGGATAATAGCATTTGTCAGCTCCATTTAAAGGCTGCTTAGCTCAGCTGAATTAATGTCTGCCAAATGGGGACACCTGAAAGGAACTTTTTTCCCTCATCTCCTTTAAAAGTGCTATATCGTTAGGCATACTTAAAAATCACAGGTAGAAAAAGATCATCTCATCTCTCTACTTTGACCCCTTGCATTTACAGAATTCCTTTTTTATCATTCCTACCAGTATCTTATCTAACATGGTCATACATAGGCATAGGGGTTTTTTTGAGTCAGACAAATGGTGGCCTGTCTACTTCCCTGCCTAATTATCCTTATTAACTTTATCTTGAATTTAACAATTTAACTTTGCAGTTTAACTATCACTTAAAAAAAAAAAAAAAAAAAAAAAAAAAAACTCTTCCAGCAAATGCTGTTTCTAAAACTACAGATGAAGCACAGGAACTTTTGACAAAGGAACATAATAGCCAGAGGGAGGGGGAAATGTGTAGGGCAACTTCTGCCCTGCTTGATTAAGCAGGACTTCCACTGACTTCCTGAAATAGATGAGGTCCTGATAAAATACAGCCATGATTGACTGTTGTGTTATCTGGCTGCATTGTAGATTTTTAAATGAGTAAGAAAACTTGCCAGGCACCTAATCTTTCTCAGAGGAACAGCCAAGAAAGAAAAGAATTATGCTATACAGTTTTGAGAGTTATAAACTGCACACAGTAAATGAAATCTTGATCAAGCACAGTCCAATGCCCATGTCATTGTAGTGGGCATTTATATTTCCTGACATTGGCTGTCTAAAAGCCTTAACTAGTACTTTACGTCCTTTTATTTCAAAACAAAAAGAGAGGGATAGACGCAGCTCCAGAAGGAGAGGAGAGATTGAGCCCAACCAAAGCTGGAGGTAGGGAAAACCAATGGGTTAGACTAGTTTCTGGAGGGACCCATGGCTCTTTGGTAACAAGAGAGGAAGACTATGTGAACTAGAGTAAAACAGGTGCTTTTCAGTGCATAAATCTGGTGATGAATCCCAAAGACTTAACTTTTTTTCTTCTTTTTTGCCAAGGAAAGAAACGAATGACCGGACTTGTTTGTTATTGATAGAAACATCTAAGCTCTTGGTGTGCTGTAGCAATCGCTTGGCAATCATACATAGCAGCTAAATATGTGGACGAGGAGACTCTTACATCAGTTTGATCGAAGTCTCCACCTCCATATATTTGTTGTCCTTGAGATACAACTGCAGCTGATGAGAATTCACCAGTCCCCACTCAGCTTCTGCCTCTTATCCATCTCCCTTGTCTCACTTGCTGTTCATGAGGTGCCAAGTTCTTGGCAGCATGAGCCAAGTCTTCTTCACTTCACATCGAGCTGATGGATATTGAGGATGTAAATAAATAGGTAGGGTCAAATACTTCTTCCTTTAGCCTCAGGAGGCCTAATCCAGAGCTGATTGCTATCAGTGGAGAGGCTCAGAGTAACTTTGGAAGACTTTGATTCGAGACTAGATTGTCTGATTCTGCTGAAGGACAGAGGAAGAGTACATCTGTGTGGGATGTGCAACTGTGACACCAAAACAATAACTCCCATTATCTGTCATCTCGGATTTTAAAGAGTCTCTTTAAAAAGACTATTCCAACAAAATACTAAATTCTCCCACTAAGAAAAATCCTGGCACCAGATCTTTGCCTCTAAAAGCATTTCTAAAAGGGTTCATTTTAAAAACAGAGAGAACCATTATTCTCTGACCTCTTATTGTGAAGAAAGCACACAATATAGATTAAAGTGTTGTTGTTTGATCAAATAATGCACTCCAATGTTTGTTGGGCAAAGATTTTTCAAAATACAGAAAAATATCCTTTGATAATGCAATGTCAGACCTCTTGATGAATTACAGTATACTGCCCAACTCTGATTCCTCCTGCTTAGTGAAATGGGCTTGCATACATTGTGTAGGTTTAATATTTCTCCTTAGGATAGTTTATGAGGGCAAAAATGAAAGAAAGATTTGTACTGTCTGTGAGGGCAATTAAGACCACATTTATCTAGTACAATTCCATTCAGATTCCCACAAATAGAAGGTAAATTGGTTTTGGAACAAAAGCAGTCTGTGATTATGAAAACAAAGCATGCTGGTGTTATTAGGCAGGTGTCTCAGAAAACCCAATGGGCAGCAAACATAAAAATTGTTTTTGTTTGAGTGAAAGCTACCCGTGCAAGACAGAAAGTCCTCCTGTGTGCTGTGTCCTCCCCAGGGGTTCTGTGAGGTTCTCCTGGCCTCCACCAGCTTGCTTGGGGCCATCAGATCTAGCAGGACTCACTAACTTGTGTGAGAGTCTGAAAGTTAGCTGTGTGTTAAGTACTTGTAGGTCTCTGTGTAGAAGGGAAAGAAATAACCACTTCTAGGGAGCCATTCATGCAGCCCAGGGAAGGAGTTAAGAGAGCTGAGATGAATCAAGGTGAGGAGATGCCTGCTCCTGCCCACTGATGATGACACCACATCTGCAGTATGGGCCTTGGTTGATTGCCCGTATCAGAGTCAGTGAACTTGAGCAATTTAATGACTTCAAACTACACCTAAGACCATGAAGCCACATGCCTAATGATGTTTTAAATGAGTAATAGGCAGTTTGGGGCTCAATGAAGATCCTACGGTGAGGAGGCAGCGTGGCAATAAGTCAAGACAGACTTTACTATTCTGGCAGCTGGTAATGCCATCAGCTAATCCCCACAGCTTCTGTATCCACACAGTATCTGTGTTAGCCACAGTGATCAGTCTCTGAAGCAACCCTGTTTGCTTTAAGCGGCATGAACATAGGAAGTAGTTCCCTCACCTGCAGTTTCAAGCTTTTTATTTTACTTATTTATTTGTTTACAGCAGCCTAAATTCTACCCAAAAAGACAGAACAGATTTCTTGGAAAATCATACTGCAGTTTATTCCACTTGCAACTATCAGACTTCAGCCTCTCTCCCTTGAAGGATTTCTTGTTTTCCTTTTAACCTCCCTTTCAGAGCCCCCTACCTTGACATTTTCATTAAGACACCCCAAACTATGCACCCTAACTATCCTACTGGTCTGTAATTTGGGCAGCAGCCTCTCTTGGCTCAACTACCATTGAATAACGGGGTATTTAATCATTATTTTTCTTAATTTTCATGGAAGCTGTTATTCTCTACAGTGCCTTCAGTCAGGTTCTTAGTTGAGATTGACTTGCTAGAAATAACTCAAATTCCATCATAACAGTAAAACCACCAAATCCTTTTCTGAATCTTACTGAGCTCCTGGCTCTAGTGATGTTGCAGCACATGTAAGATCTGTGCATAACAAACCACACAAGCACATAAATACTATTTTTGTAACCCTTCCACCTCTTTCTGCCACCTCTGCCTCGGTTTGTCATGCTTACCTGTGCTGTGATGCTTAAACAGAAAGAAAACTCTTCAGGTCATGGATCTGTCAATCAGTTAATTGTTGTTGTTGCAGTAACAACGATTGTTGCAAAGTGCAACACACTCTTAATAGAACTATATTAATAATGAATGAGATTTGATTCACGGACAAATGCCACTTGTTTGAGTTTTTCCTTCTGCATATCAGAGGGGGTTGGGACCCACTGCATTGGAAAGTAAAAAAATAGAGATTACTGTGATGACAATTTCATCTGTTGTAATCTACCTGTGACAGGAAGGGTAACACTCTGACCTTCTATCTATTAGTGGTACGATTTTTTTGCAACAGCCTCTCCATGGCTGCAGGCAAAGTGAATTACTAAGCCATTAAGATGGACACTGGGCCCAACGGTATCCAGTTTTACTGCAGTGCTACTTAGATAATCAAGTTTCATTACATCAAAGGCCAGGCCAGACAGTTATCAGCATGGATATTTTTCCTGAGGTAAGACAACTAATATTCCATTTTCTTCACTTAGGGATTTTAAAGAATTCAGGCAAAGGCTAACCACAAAGACAGGTGAATGAGAAAACAGAAGGAATATTGACTTTTAACATAGCTGCTCGCTAATAGGGTATTAAGGAAGTTGGGTAGATAGGTGCTTTGTCTTCCTCATCATTTCTGACTTCTTCTGAGCACTTACTATTTTTCTATTAATTTCAGCCCCTACCCCAGTGTAATATCTGCCAGTCCCTGCAGAGGCATGGCAAACAGAGGGGGAAAGAAGAGAGCAAGCACAAGCAGCCTCAGCAACCTCACTGCGATACAGACAGAGGCACCTTGCCCTTCCTCACTGCACCGCGCCCAATGCGCCCCAACCTCTGTGCAGGTGGTCGAACACCAGTCACACCAGGGCTTAGAGGGCTCATCTTTCTAGCATGATGGGAGGAAGAGTGCGATACCTGAAAATGGATAACTCTGGGAAGTGTCCACCTTGCCTTTGTGTTTGATGTTAACAGAGTGTTCTTTTGGCATTAATAAAAACAACAGAAGACCATCCATTGCATCTGCTGGCATTTTGAGTCTCTTGTATTCTTAGACTATCTTGTCTAGTCTGTCTGGGACATGGTCAGTGCCTCTTGCCAGCTGTCCATTTTCCAGTGTATCTCCCATTAAAACTCTTGCCCTTATTTTTAGTTTAATTCAAGTCATGCTTATTTCATGATAGAAAGCATTATTTTTTAGCTTAGCAGCTGCCATCCATGGAAAGCAAAAGCTCTGTTCTCTTCAGACTACCTTTTCATGCACAGCATTGCTCAGTCTGCCACTGTGGCAGCTTGTGCAGCTTGAGTGGCTAACTTTTGTGGGTGGGAGGATTTCCAAAAGAGCTGAGGAAGGCAGGCAATTGCAAGGAGCTCCCTACTGGTTTGTGCAACCAGCTTTGAGTTTCGTAATTTCTCTGACAGTCAGCTACTTCCAGAGGATTAACAACTTGCTTGCTCCTGGCTCTCCCTCCTGCCTTTCCTCATCTTTTCTGTCAGTCTGGGAGCTCTTGTAGGAATTTCAGCATCGAAATCAGAGGAGCCATCATGTGGTTTTAGAGTGACAGCAGTTGCTGCCCAGCCTGCAGCCTGGCTGACTCCAACTCGCATATCAGTAATGTCACATCTCCCCTTGTGCTGTCCACTGCTGAGCATAATTTCTCCTTTAAGTACACACAATAGCACTTTGTGAGGAGATAAACTCCTCCTCCCCTTACATGTTTACTATAGCTTTAGGACTCATCCCTGTGTGTACTAGCAAGAGATTAAAAAAACACAGGCATGAAATACAGAACTGCTGAAACTCTGGGCTGATCCAGAAAAGGAGGTTTAATCTCTCCGCGCTCTTTCAGCCTCTGAAACGACTTGAATGCAGATTGACATTGCAGTATGTGCGAAGGTCAACAAACAAAGGCTTTGTTGGGGTAGCGAGTGATGGAAGCTCTTGAGTTAGGTTTCTCCAACGGGAATAGGAATTCCTCATCTTCCAGGGCTACAAATCCAAAATTACTGGTAAATACATCTTGACTGATGGCAGCTGCCATGGCAAAACGCATTGGGTAATATTTTTCATTTCATTTTCCCTCTCATACATCCCAAGACTGCATTTGCCTTTTCTTAATTATGACTTTTCATTAACTACTCATCCTTATTTCTTCATGAATGACTGCCTCAGGTTCTTTCTCTGCATGATCTTGTCCACTCACAGATACCCTGTCTCATATTTGCATTTCTAATTCTCTTAGCTGCACTGTGCTCACACTTGATACCTTTTATTCCCTTCCTGACAGTTCCTTTAATTCATCCAGATCATCGCAATAGTTCCTTGGTTACTAACTACTGTTTCCACGTGTTGGGTCATCTCTGTAGTCATACTTCTATTTCTTCCTATATATTTCTGTTAAATATATTAAGAAAAATGAGCCCTCTGAGAGATTCCTGTGGGACCCTAAACCTCAGGAGAGATGGGAAGTGGTGAAGGTGCAGGTGGGTAAGTGGTGCAGACGAGTTCAAGGTGTTGCTTTGGTTTTCATGGTCAGCTGGTAACCACCCATCCAAGGCCTTCTGAATTTACACCCTTTGCTGCTATTGACCCTGTTCTACTATGAAGTCTTTTTCTTCCTTGTCATGTCTGTTTTGTGTAAAGGTCATGGAAGAGTAATCACGAGAGAGCACCCAGAGCCCAGACAGACCCAGAACACGGCTTGTGGAATTGCAGGAAGAAATGGAGAAAGCTACAACCAGCTCACCACGTGTGCTCAGAAAGATGGTTGGAGACAAGAATAAAAGCCCCACAGCGCGATACAGTGAGGACAGAAGAGAAGGAGCAAAACCTGACGACCTCACACCACTGCTGTACTCACCACTGCTGCAGCAACACAACTCCACAATCAATTTTGCCTGAAATAAGTGTTTTGAGTGCATCTACCCCTTGGTCCTACTGCTCAGACTGAAAATCGTGCTGTATGCTTAGGAGCCTCCCATCTTAGCGGCTTCAGCATAGAAATAAATGACTGCAAAAGAGCTGAGAAGGTTTCTTCAGTTTCATGGCACCACATGAGGAGGGATCATGAGAATGGGTATGCAAAGCAGCAGGTCTTCTCTAACCCATGGATGTGCACCTAATCCAGACAACAACTCCCACCAAATGAACCTTCAGAATATAAAAAAAAAAAAGTGTGTATGGTCCCTTCCTACACTCATACCTCCTCTGCTTTCTCGAGGTAAACAGTGTTATTCCCAAAAGGGCAATATTGTCCTAGGAGAGGCAGAGCCAAGAAGATGACTTTAGTTAGTTGGCCTCCTCGATGACTTCATTCAGCAGCGCATTAGACTACTTTTAAAGGCAACTGAGAATCCAGGCCTTTAAAAATAAGAGCTACAGAGCAAATTTAACCTGCCTTCTTCCCTCGGGACCTGTCTACCTCAGACAGCCTTGGGAGCAGGCACTTGCAGCTTCTCTGGGGTTTGAGCTGATCCCTGTGTGGTATGGGCTGTCAGCCCTGCAAGAGCTCTGGGAGCCATAAAGAGGTAAACGTAGAACTGTAAATGTTGATGTAATGACAGCTCTGCAGTATGATAACTGCAGCTTCTGCTTAAATGGACCAATGGTTGCAGAGGCCTTTAGAAAAGACCATGGCAATTATACATGCCGTTCAGGATGTGACTTGTGCCTCACCGGGGTGGAAGGTTTTAGTGGCACTGTGGCTGTTTGCTACCTTTGCAGGACTGAGCTGCAGCCTGCCTGTGCTCTGTGGTGGGACTGCCTGAGCAAGGCAGCCTCGTTCCTGCCCTGCTCAGGACTGCACCAAGCTGATGTGTCCAAAACGGCTTAGGCTTCAGATTGCCCTGGTGCTGTTGTGGGCAGCAATTAATGGCACTAGAAACTGGTGATCTAAGTCCTTGCACGGGCTGCACTTCAGAGGCATGGAGAGGAATGTTGCTGGCCATATAGTATGTCCTTTATACAGGGTAGGATAAAAAAAAAAAGGCTGCTTGTGAAGGGGACACATAGATCAGTGGTACAAAAGGAGCAGCTTGCTACACACCGTGGGCTTATGCTGCCAGAAAGCACAAAGTCTGTTCATGCCTTACCCAGCCATCTTGGGTGGTAGTAACTGTGTTTTCTGGGTGTTCCTCGGTATCCAAAGACATTTCAGAGCACACTGACTCTTCATATTATTTTGCTGTGACAGTACCTTAATGCCTGAGCCAGGTGGTGCTGTGTGGCCTGGCACAAACATGGAGTTGGTGACATTTCTCACTTGGAAGAGCTGATGCAAGAGCCACTATTTCAGTCATCACTAGGGTTGCTGAATCTGAGGAGGAACGAGAGTCAAAATCCTGATTCATCTTTTGAGATATACACAAATGCTGAGCTTCAAATGCATGCTCAAGTCTTATACAAGCCATCTGAGAGTCATCAGACTCTGAAATTTTGCTTATCCTCTGCTGCAGAAGAAGATATTATATAGAGGGTCTCCATGATTAGAAAGACTGTTCTTTCCTGTCTGAAGGAGAGAGGAAGACAGACCTGTTTGCTGCCTAGTAAACCTCACATTCAGGCTTCTCCTTTTGCACTACTAGAGTAATTGTACATGTAAGCTCTTGCCTCACTGTGAAAATTGTGGCTAGGTATTGTCAAGGTTGTCAATAGTAGGCTAGGTTGTCAAGGCACGTGGCAAGAGACTCCTCCTTGCCATGGAGAACAGCCCGTCTCATCTAACAAGCCCTGGGACTCTTCCCTGTGCTACTTAACTTCCCTTTCCCCATCAAGCCACCTGCCAGCACTCACCACAGCCCCTCGCTGCAGGATGCTCAGAGTGCTGCTCACAGGACCAGGCTGGTGAGGCTAACGGGCTTCATGGTAGGGTTGGGAGTTCTGGGCAGGGAGTTTTCGTGGAGCTTTCCTTAAAAGCTGCTGCTGACTCCCTGTCCCATCACTGCATGTAAAACTCACTTCTGAGTATGTTGGTGGAAACAAGAGATTATGGAGAACACACTCGTGATGCAAAGCCAATGTGGTGGCATCAAATGGCAAGGATGGTCAAGCGAAGGATAAAGCTAGCTTTGGAGAGGAAAGGAAGAAGGGAAACTTAAAGTCAGAGGGCAGGAGAAGAAAAAGGTGGGGAAGGCAGAAGCAAAGAGAGGAAACAGTGAGGTAAGACCCTCCCAAATGTCGCATGGAAACTTCCCAGCCCAAGTTGCACTACCAGGCTGTCAGGTTGCTCTGCTCCTGCCTACTTCTTTGGGGGCATCCCCATGGGGGTCCCTGCAGACAGACACCCCCAGGCTATACCTACCACATGAAACACTACCCTGTCACCTCTGTTCTGCCCATCCACCAGGCCTGGGACTGCAGCGTGGTGGACAACTCCAATCTGCGCTCCCAAATGAGTTGCATCTCACTCTGCTGCAGGCTGCTTTTGAGCCACAAATGACGGCTCAGCCACAAAAGGAGGCTGACCTCGTTTGGCAAGTTCTTGTCCTCACGCTGTGGCTCAGTTCACGTTATCGGGGATGCTCGTACCTGCCTCACTTCCAGGATGGTAAATACATCTTGAAGGCTTCAGATGGAAAATGTTGCAGATGTTCATTCTAATATGTCACTAGCTGGAAATAGAGGCAAGAATCACATGTGCTCTCATTTCCTGCATTCCCACAAGGAAAAGTGTTATTTGGGGAGTTAGAAAGAGTCTGGCATCTCTGCTAGAGCAGCCCCACTGGGCTGCCAAAAGAGGGACAGCCTCTTAGTGCAGCTGCTCTTCTGCCCTTCTTCCCATCCAGTTGCACAAATGCAAATAAAGGCAACATTTGGCATGGGAGTTTAACAGAGAATTAAATTGTAGAAGGCAAGGGAAGGAGGCAGAGGTCACAGCACAGCTAATATGCAGAAGTCAGGCCTTGCGAGGCTGGCAGATAATGAGTTGTCAGGATTATATGTGGCAGCAGCACGGCTAGGTTTGAAGTGGAATTATTGAACTGATTATGGGAAAGTTCTTGTATCTACATTCTGCTCCAGTGCAAATAACGAGCAGCAAACAAGGCAAGAGTCAGACGAAGCCAGGAGAACAGCGAGACAAAGTATCATCTGTCAGAGGGAGACACAAATTGAAAAAAGGGAGTCATTAACAGAAGCAGATAAATCTGTGGAGGGGAAAGAGTGACAGGAAAGCGAGAGATTTTGCTGTATAATGGAAAGTACTAATTTCTAATGCTATGGATCCCTAAAGAGAAGTATCGAGACACCTGGCTGTTATGGTATATCTGAGGCAGCATATGTTTTACTATGACACTGCTGCAGGTATCTTTGCTGGTGTGTGTGCATACTGATCAGCATTTCCTCATGTGAATATGGCCGATCTATGAGAGTGATAAACTACTTTCATCAGTGCACACTAAATGCTGAGAATTAGCGTAGCTATAAGCCATATTTCATGCTAGGTTACAGGGGAAAACAGTAGGAGATGGAATTTATGTTCTTGGTATAAATGAACTTCATAAGCTTTTCTTCACAAGAGAAAAAGAAAGCGCATCTGATAAAGTTCTACACTAAAAAAAATGCAACACTTCTAAAGTGGGAAAAAAACACAACTTTTGTTATCACTAGTGATTAATTGGATTGATGTGTAACGTGTAGAGCAATGGAGATTAGGAAAAGTGATAGAGTGTGCCTCTGCAGTCCCCATTCTGCTACTACGTGGAATTTCAGTCCAAAGCAGACTGTCTTCTGTGCTCCTCAAATTCATAAAAATTCAAGAGCCTCTCTCACCAGTCTACTTTTGATAAATTCTTTTTGATTCAGTAACCTTTCTTAATGGAATTTCTCTCCCTCTTTCTCTCTTTTCTTTTACCCTTTTCTCACTTTGGTCCACACAGTTATTATTTCCTCCCACTCTCCTCCGTGGGAGTGCCGACCTCTGACTAAACATCCATGCTGTAATCTGTACAGAAACTTACTGATGGTGCATGACGGAGGAACTTAGAGAAAATTATGCATTTCTGTGATACACCTTGGGGCACACAAATCACAGTCTCTCCTGAATACTATATAGTAAAGCTGGAAGTAGCTACACTTTATATGGAAATTAGATGATCCCATGACATAATATAGCTAAACATATATCAAAAATAGTGACAATGAACATAGAAACTGCTCTTCCCCTACTGAGGATAAAACCCTCTATTTTATTTTATTTCTTACATGTTTTGCCAGTCCAGGCTTTTATCTCATGTGATGAGAAATGCCATGCTAGGAATATGTCTTTATTGGACAGGCTCGAAAGCTCATGTATTTTATTTTTATTTTCATTTTGGATTATAGGATACCTGTATCCTATACCTTGATCTCAGATCTCCGATAGGCTCTGCTGGAAAGGAAAGGGCATCATCTGAGATGGGACAATTTCTTATGGTACTTTTTGGGGAGGAAGGAGGAGGCGCACAAGAACATCTCTAATTTGACTTTATTTTCTTTGTCCTCTTGCCTGCTTTGCAAGAAAAGGAAAAGTAATGGCATTGGCAGTGGCACGGTGGCAATGTGATATGTTCTCTGCAATGCCTACTGCTTTTACCCGCACTATTTCCTTCCCAGGGGATTAGCCATTAGCAGCAGAACCCCTCCAGCTGTTATTGTTGATGGCTGTGCAAAAGCAGCTGCCACATGCAGGTTTGCTGCAGCTGGGACACGGATCCTACAACATCTGGGATTGTGTCACTTCCCTCCGGGAATTCTGCAGAACTTTCATACTAATTTTTTGATGAAAAGGGAAATGGAGGCTGGAAAGATCCCTGTATGAGCTACCCAAAAAACACCAGAAAGGTTCTGTATCTGTATCAAAAACAACAACAAAAATTGGAATAGTGACAATGAAGACCATGTTTTCTCTATTCTGCTAATGTTCCTTGTTCAGTACATGAACAATTAGCTTTCTGCAATGCTGTATGTTGTCATGGTATAAAATGAAAGATCAACTTGTTTTGACAAAGCATAAAGAAAAGGAGATGCTAAAGTTCAGCATCCCTTGGGGCTCCCAGTTTTGATGAGCTCACAGATTAGCCTGAGCTCTTTTCCACTTCCATACGTGCGTGGGATACGATTCCAGCTTGCAGTGTGTCTTGAAAGAGTGCAGTGGTACAGGTCAATTCATTCACTAATGCAAGAGGGCATCAAAACAGGAGTAGGAAAGAAGAGGTAGTCAGAATATACAGCATGTTAACGGAGCAGGAATAAGTTCAGGTTCCTATTCTGTGACAAGCTTTCTGTGGGAAAGTCAATTAGTCTCTCTGTGCTTCATTTTCATGTTCATAAATTAAAAATGAAACTGGTTTCCTGTCTCACAGGAACACTATGGAAGGTAAATTGTATTAAATATTGTAACCCACTCTGGTACTGTAATACCAAAGGCTATTTAAGTACCAGAGAGAAAAAGAGGGACATTATATAAGCAGTTTTCCCTTGCAGTAGAAGACGAGTAGACAGTGATGTCACTCCTTAATAGACCAATATGAGAATGGCAACAAACATTTGTGGTTTTCCCCAAAATACATAGAGATTTGGAGAAGCAGAAATTGGTAGGTGTCTGTCTGGAACAAACAAATCACTGGGACATCACTAGTCTAATTGACTGGTGCTTTCATATATTATGGAAATAAATTTCCACACAGTATGGAAGACTAGCTGTCTCTTCACCTGCAGATCTGCAAATGAAGAACTGGCTCTGTGTCCGGGTGAACAGATGAGGGAAAAAAAACCATGTCCAGGAGGCATCAGAGCTGGCCAAGCCTAGAAGTGCCAGGACGAAGCTTCAACAGAAAACCGTGGGCAACTCTGCACTCCGAGGAACCAACACTCCCCTCTGCCAACCTGACCTGCTGCCTAGTGAGTTTGTCACTTGCCAAAGGCTTTGATCATGATGCTGTCAAGCTTGTCTGGCCCTCGGGCTATTACCCCCTGCTGCTCTCCCATGTGGACACTAATGATACTGCCAGGGGAAAGTGGAGCATATCAGGAGAGGTGAGGGTCAAAGCCATGGGGACCTGGTGGTGCCTCCTCGATCCTGCCAGCTTGGGAGGAGCAGAGGGATCCTGTGGACCTGTTTTTGTATCTAGTATCATAGGGATTTGACTTTAATAGGCACAGGACCCTCTGAGTGCTAGGGAATGCTAGGGAGAAACAAAATCTATTTGACCAAGTGGGACAAAGCTCTGAAGGATATAGGAGCTCGGGGAGGCTGGCAGATCTTCAATTGCATTATCTTCCAAGTGCAAGAATTGTCCAAGAAAATAGGCAGACATCAAAATAAGGACTTGGTTTACCATAGTTAAACCAAGATGTTTGGTTGATGCCCCATAGATGGGGTTTCAACACATAAAAGCAACATATAGGAGGTGGAAGCAGGGATAGGTTAAAAAGAAGTAATTAAAAAACATTGTCTGGATGTGCAGGGATAGTGTTAGGAAAGCCAAAGCTTTTCAAGAGTTGATGTTTGTAAGGGATGTCAAGGGCAAGAGGAAGAGCTTCTACTTCTACATGAGTAATTAAAGCTGAACATGGAAAATACAGCCCCTTGCTGAGTGGGACAGGTGATGTAGTGGCAGCAGTCACAGTTGTGGCTGTGGTACTCAGCACCTTTCTTGCTTCAGCCTTCACTTACAAGGTCACCCAGCTTCTGTGCTTACAAACTGGGATAAGGGAGGAGAACTACCAGCAGTAGATAAGGACTGAGTCAGAGATCTCTCATGATAACTCAGCCCAGACCAATCCATGGGCTGCATCCAAGATTGCTAATAGCTCTGGCTTACGTCCTTGCACAGCTGTTCTCTATCATCGTGCAAAAGCAACGGACATTGCAAGAGGGCTGTGACAACCGGAGCAGGGCAAATGTTGCATTCATCTTCCAAAAAGCCTGAAAGCATGATCTGAGGAACTACAGAGCTGTCAGCATCACTCCTATGCTTGTGAAAGTCATAGAGTAAATCTTTCAGCAGCGCATTTCTGGGTACATGCAAGAGAAAGCAACTGGGAACAGGCATCATGGATTTATCCATCTCAGGCCTGACCAACTAATTGCCTTCTGCGATTTGGGGTGGATGAGGCAGAGCACTGGATGTCACTTGGCTTGACTTCAGCAAGGCTTTTGATTCTTTTGATTCTTCCTCAAGAATCTTGTATCCAGATTGGGATGTTACAGTCTGCATGGGAGGACAACAATATGAGCTAAAATCTGGTTGGACAGGTAGACTCAGGGGTCAGTGGTTAAAGGGTAGAACTCCTATCAACAGTAAAAAAGGAGCGACACAGACATCTTACTTTGGAAAGGTGTATGCTTTATTTTAAAAGGTAATGTAGATAATATCAGATTATGTAGATAATATCAGGAAATCCAGTCTTGACCATATCATGTATCTGTTAAATACCCCTGAACAAAGGAAAAGCAGCATTCAGTGCCTGTTTCATACTTCTCAGCAAATGTTATCTCTTGACTTATTTTCAATGACAGACAAGGTGTCTCAGCCATCGCAGGTGCTATTGAAAAAAACAAGTCTCCTGCCTCATTTCTTTTTCTTTTCCTGTTTAGAACAATATCTAAATAGTCTTCTCAAAAACAGGAAAAAGGCTGACAGTTTAAAAGTGCCCCTATTTACAGCAATGTCTCAATACTGCTGGTGTTGTAATCATTCAAGCAAGCAATCATGCTAAGAAATCAGGGCAGAGAGGGGAAGAGGTGAGGGACAAACCAGAGATGATGCTTCCGCTAATGAAAAGGAAACAGAGGCACCACAGCCAGCCTCTGCTGACCCTCCTATCTCCCAGCCAGTTGCATGCACATGTTTCTTTTGGGCTGAAGGAAGAGACATGGTGACACAAGGGAGAGCCTTTACCCTTTGGGGGCTTCAGATTTATCCTGCATGTCTAAGGCTTGCTTGTACCAAAGAAGTCTGGGGAGGCTTCACCCATGAATCACCATGCCGAGACACACGAAGGGTTGTTATTTATCACTGCTGTTCACGTGGAAATGGCTGTGTGGCCGTGCAGATAAAGAGCTGCTGAAATTCCAGCTTAGCACTTCGGCAATAGCTGGTGCTGGCTGTCCTATGAATATATAAACTGGAAATGCTTTACCATCCTGCGGGATAAAAGCTATGACATAAACGGCGTGTAGTTATATCATCCATGGTGCAGGCTGGGCACACCGGGGCCGTATATTCTCCTTGCACATGGCCCAGGGAGCAGCCCGAGGTAGGCTGTCTCCATGTTAAGCAGCACACTCCATCACTGCCGTTGAAAGCCAGCCAGTTGCTTCCCAAAGAGCAAAGCAGAGCAGATGCCTTCAGCACTGTGCCCTGTCACATTCAAGATTTATAAGCTATGAGCAGGTGAGCGAATCAGCTCTCCCACTTGGTCAACAAAACAAAATATTTGTTAGGGAAGTAAGGCGTAAATGTAGATGGGTTGAGCCATCACTACTGCCTAGATAAGCACACACCTTCTCCCCACTTCTCGTCTAACACTGGCTGCTGTGTCTCTTGACTAATTTTAGCCAATCTCTCCTCCTGAAAGCAAATATTTGAGGAGGGTCTTGAACTGCACAAAGCCCTTTCTCTGACATGCTGCTTGCCAGATGGATCACAGCAGTTAGTGCGGAGAAGATGGATGAGAGGGCAGAGAGAGGTAACTTCACTAGGATACATTGCTAGTTGCCTTTGCTTGAGGGAGATCTGTGCTCTAGAGAAGCAAGAAGAGAAAATTCTGGAGGAGAAAATTACAGCAAGAGCAATGAATGAAAAAGGATCCCTAAAACCCCTAGGAGTCTAGGAGTCCGTACCTGAAAAGTAATTATTTAATTAAGATTAATAAATTAATATCTAGTTTGTAGAGTCATCTCGCTCTTCAGTTGTTTGGAAAGCTTTTTTTTTTTTTTCCCCTGCAGCACAGCCTAGTGTGGAGCTGTTGACGGGGTTGGGGTAGGTTTATCTAAAAGGCATCTGCTTATGTCAAGGGAATAGTATGAACTCTAAGTGACCTATAGAGCCTGCATTCATAATTATCTGTAAAAATATTTTGTAATCAGTGCATTGCCATCTCAGTGGAACCTAAAGATAGAAAGGTTATGTTCTTGTTTGGAGTCTAGCTATACAGCTTTACTTAGACCTAGAGTTAACCAGGTGCAAGCATAGCAAGAAGCTTGTACCTTGTCTCGTAGAGCAGATCTACCCCCAAGGCTTACCTTATGTTTTTACTCACATTTTCACTTCCAGTCTCTAACAAACATGTACAAACTCTTTAAGCATGACTGGATAAGTGCTTGGAAACAAAGCCTGCTTTTATGGCTGCTTTGCTGTGAACAACACTCCAGGCCATCTATCCTAGACAGCGCAACAAACATGTGGAGCTCAGCTCACATCCTCCAAGGTCCTCACATTGCTCCCAGCATCTGCCAGCCCTTCACACCACACTCACCATTTCCCTCCTACCAACATGCCTTTTTATATTCTCCTGAAAATATCTTGAAGCCATCTATCCTCCTCCATTCACATCACAGCTTCTTAATAGAGAGTGGTCAGAAACTGCAAGTGATTTATCTCAAGGCATCTACTGTGTGGACTCTCTCCTCTCTGCTAAGTGTGTGTGCAGGCGATGCAAACATCTCTGTTGGGTGACAGAGATGGCTGCTCCTGCTCTGCACAGCCCTAGGGAGCCATCCCTAGGGCCATTCAAATTAGCGAGCACTTAGGTTTGGAGTCTGGCAGTGCTAAGGGGAAGAGCAATCTCTGGGTTAAGTTTCCTGTGGATATCTGTGGCACGAACACACTCACAAATGCACAGCTCAGTGAGGTGAGGGAAAAGGTGAGGGTGATCATGGTATGCTGTTAAGATATGCCATAGCTGCATGCTACCGGTCTCTGGATAGGAGAGACGCTCATCCAGACCACATGGCGATCTGAAGCCACTAACACTATCTTGTTTTCTTCTCTTTCCCAACCTTCCCACTGATCTGCCACTAAGTCTGTACAGCAGACAATATTGTAAATTGTAAAGCTCCATAACTATGCCTTGCCTATGGTGGAGTTGCTATATTGACTGAGTTGTGTCAGTCAGAAATGTGGATTACAACATTTCATATGGATGAGCATAAGCTTGCAGCTGGGGAAAGGCATCACACACTGATATTGCAATGTTGCTAGACAGTGACTCCCCACCTTCTGAACATCTCTTTTATGGCAAGGACTGAGCATCTGGTTGAGTTTGCATGATGGATCTATGCAGTTTATCTACAGAACATACTCAGAAACCTAAAAGTAGCACATCATTGTAGATGGACTACAGGACTACAGATGGACTACTCCTCTACAGAAGGACTGTACAGATGTCCTTTCAAACTGGAAGGCAAGTGACACAAAGAATACCGAGAAGGATGCCACCAGCATAGGAATTGTTTCATGGCCCTAGTGAACTGTTGCTATAGAAGCAATAGAATTCAGTTAACATATGAAGACCAGATTCTTTTTCTTTTTTTTTTTCCAGTGGTCAAGATCCTTGTTGATATCTGCAGTTGTGCTGTACGTTAACAGAATGATGCAATATCAAACATGCATACCTCCACTCAGCATCCTCTCAAATACACAAAACTCTTTTAAATTCTGCTGATATCCCCTGAGAACTGTTGTTTCTTACTACTGAAAAAGTGTATCATACTAGTATATATAGTATGCAGTATGTAGTATGTAGTGTATATAGTGTATATAGTATATAGTATATATATACTTCCTGGCTCAGATTGTCTAGAAGATGTGGAAGTAAAGATGGTGGACTTGGTTCTTGCAGGAGTAGCGTCCAAACAGTGATTATTACAACTGAATTATTCAATAAGTTTTCAGATAATCTTAGTTTAGGCCCAAGAAAATGCTCACGCTTCATTTTTCGCTTGCATAGCCATAACAAATGTAATGGAGGTGTGGTAGCATATTTAAAGCGAAGCCTAATATAAATCATCTCTCTATATCAGGGGCTACATTATAGTCTGTTCATAGATATTCCACAGGGAAAAAAAAAAAAGACAAAAAAAGAGTCAGTAAGTTTGCTTTGGCCCCATTAGAATTCCTTTTCTGCTCATTTTCTGTGACAGCTTGGGAAATAGATCTTAGTGCCAAAAAAAAAAACCCCAAAAATATGAGGAAAGAGCTTTTAAAACCACATGTGCAAGTTTTGTGAAAAACAAAACAAAACAACAACAACAACAAAAAATAATGGTGTGTTTGCATAAACAAGGATTCCACCTACGTATTTGCACAATGTTCCTGTCAGGAAGCAGAAATGATGCATATGATTTATCAGACCACCGACAACTATGTATTGTGGATATTTGCTTTCAATCCTGAGTTAAGGATTATAAAAGGTATTTGTTGAATTCATTTGAATAACAAATAGAGCAGGGAATCACAATCTGTTCTCAGCTATTCAGAAGATAAAAAATAGTAATTCATTGAATACATTAGTCTCTCAATTCTAGTAGTTGTTAGAGCAGAGTTAGAAATTTGAAAACAATAGTTTCAGAAATTTTGCATTATTTCTACATGTACCAGATATATGATCTAAGTTTATGTACTTCTTAGCTTCCAGATCAGTTGCAAGTAGCTCATAACAAATACTGCTTGCTGTTCAGTGTCTAGCTGGCAGAGCACCAAGCAAAGCATAGGTATAAAGATTTGTAAGATCAAAGCCTGAGTTAGCTATATTATTCATGCGGCATTAAATTCTGACCTCTGCTTGTAACTAACAAATTGTAGCTGTAAAACTTTGTCACCTACAGTGTTTGCAAATTAATTTGAACAACTATTTGAACATTTGAGCTAATTTGTATATGAGCACACAGGCAAAAAAAAAGTCTTGGACATTTTCATTTTGCACGAAAGCATGAATCCAAGGGTTGCAAGACCACCTGATGGGGAGAGGAGAAAGAGGCTAAAGCACTATCAGGCGAGGAGAGCTGACATGCACTGGTGATCTGTCAGCATTCAGTCTTTCCAGGAGCAGCGTTCAATTTTCCTGGAATTCAGTCAGAAATTACGGCAGATTTTGCAACCTTCTTGCCAGAGAGATTTTCCCCAGCTTGCCTGCCTCACTGCCATGGGGGTCCTGGCCTGTGGGTCCATCAGCTGCTGCAGGAGGTCCTGGGAGCCCAGAAGTCCTGCTGTCCACACCAAGGGCAGCAGGTTCCCATATACTCCTGGTGGGGCTTGAGGGCTGTGGCCCCTCTACAGCCTCAGCTGTGGAGAACAAGGTGGAAATTCTGCAGCTCTGTTTCACAAAGAATTTACTAAATACTGTGATTCTTTCCCCCCACCCAGTCAGAAGCCAACTCCAGTCAGAAGCTGCTGGATGCCAGCGGAAGAATCTGGAAACGCAGCATTACATGTGGAAAGAAGAGGACTCAGCGTTAGGCAGGATGGCGGCCTGCCATTTTGTACTCACCCCATTAGTCCTCTCCTCCCTCCGTTTGCTCACTGTGTCTCTGCAAGCTGCATAGTCCCTGGTTGAACGGACCAAGTGGTGGAGTTGAACTGGCAACTGCCGCCTTCTAACATCGCTCCATAAACACATAGTACTAGCACAGGCAGAAGGCACCGTCGCACTGATCATCCTCCTCTGAGTCAGCCATTTGCAAACACCTTCTCCAGGCTGTCATCTTGCCACTATGAATTCAAAATCTGAGTCAGAACCCAATTTAAACTGCTATAATTAACAGTCTCAATTTAACCAAATCTAGCAGTTTGTCATGTTGCAATGCCCGCATAAATCTGGCAATCTATCATCTGGGCTCCTTCATGCTCCTCACTCTGCCCCTTTGCTGCAGAGCAACTCATGCCCAGATCCCGAGTGGTTTTAGGTTCTGCTCAGACCAGAGTCAAACAGGCACCAAACAACCAATTGCTGTGATTCGTTTTATTATCAAGTAGCTAAGTATCAAGTGTGATGGAGTAGATGTTGCTGTATGCTGATCTATAAATACTGATGAGTAAAAAGGGGATGAACATTGCAGGGCGCTTGCCAGTCGAATGGAGTTATTGTATAACACCATGGATCACTGTAACGAGGAGCCTCTAGGGAAGTCTCCAGCGGGGTTTGCCAAGGTGGCAAGGGAAAATATTTCATGGTTATAAAGGAAAGATCAGTGGAAGCATCTTGTATGTTAAGGAACCCCAGGCACCTGAAATCAGACAAGTTTCCTATGCAGAAGACAACTGTATATTTAACAAACCAGACAGACATCCCCAGAGCCTCATGCAAGGTGTGTGACTCGTGGTCTCACAAGGAGTCAGTGATGCAAGGGCCACATTTGGCAAAACCACAGGAATGTAGGCCAGGACATAATCCTTTGCCACCAGTGTAAGGTGACAGGCGATCTACATTGTTCACTACTTCAACTCTTGGAAGCTAAAGTAGTTCTTGTTTTATTTTTAAGAAATAAAATT
Organism: Rhynchotus rufescens; assembly: GCA_032273925.1. Lineage (NCBI taxonomy): Eukaryota > Metazoa > Chordata > Aves > Tinamiformes > Tinamidae > Rhynchotus > Rhynchotus rufescens. The sequence goes on along the minus strand of JAVCKT010008873.1, from coordinate 7,967 downwards.
CTGTTAAAAATAGGAGACCTAAGGATTATTTGATATTGTTTTTTTTCCATCACATCAAAGCTATGGCTAAAAACTTTTTTGAAAAGGTGTCTTTTAAAGATTTATGAAGAATTTTTTTCCTTCCACTTTGTCTCTATTGCCTACTTTCCATTCTCTCATGCTTCAGTCTGAATGGTGCCATTGGTCTTTTTTGTTTGCAGTTATTGCTTATTTGAAAGTACTGCCTTAGGAGTTCCACTAAGAGCTCCTATCTCTTGACCCATGTTAAGCAAATGCAGATGGAGGACCAGAAATATTTAAAATCTACATGTGACAAGATAAACTCATATAACAGATCAGCAGACAAGATGGGATACACTCCATGTCTCCAAATCTGATTTTGACATCCTATGCCATAAACGAGACCCATTTATCAGTCTCAGCACTTTACTGTTATTCCTTTCCATCTTGCAGACCCCTGTGGATGCCCAATGAGTATATCATTCTGAGAACACACTCAGTTAAGTCTGTACAATGGATTATTTTTATGATACTCATATGTTACTCTACTTTCTTACAAAAATGACTGAATGTCAAAAATTATGGAAATTGCTAAAGAAATCACTGTGAAACCCATGACTCCCATGCTAACAGTCAAGCATTCATTTTTAGTGTTAAGCAATTCACAGTCTTCTCGTGAAGTTCTCATCATTATTTTAGCATCAGTTTTACATAGCACAGTATAAATGACCGTTATATCTCTTTAGAGAGACATATATTTTTGAAAACGTGTTTTTAAATGTCTGGAATTGTCCATTTGCACAATGAAACAGGAAATTATACAACCTTTTTCAAATAATGTTGTTCCTTGTTAGCTATAATATAAATGTGCATATCCATATAACATACCTAGCATATCTACATATATACTTACATATACATAGCAATGCAAATGAAGTTAGACTTTTAATGATCAAATTTGGAAACAGGTTAAAAAAATCTTACTTCCTAATTCATTTTTCTGTTTCAGTGAGATAGTCATTTTTGTTTGTTTGTTTGTTTTTATGTTGTGAAACTTAATTTTGAATGCAAAAGTTTCGGGATACCAGTTTTGAAGAAAAATGTAGCTGATCATCTGCCTTGCTATTGCACAAATTGTATTTCTATCAAGTGGAAGGAAATATAATTTGTACAGTGATTAATTACATAATGATTATAGTGGAAGAATTTATTCCTTAACATGATTTGTTAAATGGAGGAATTTAATATGAAATAGTAGATTTCCAAATTTATACAAATAACACCAGATGGTGAGTAGCTAGTTTTAATTAAATTAGGTTTGATAATTATAGCTGATTAATTTTTAGGTTTGACTCAGATTAGAAAGAATGTATTATTTTCCTGCAATTTTATTTTTAGGATCCTCACAAGGTTGTGAATATTGCTTTATTGGTTGCGGCCCGGCGTGCCCAAAGAGCAGCTCAAGCTCAGGCTGCCTGGGAACCGCGGCGCCCATCCGACCACGTCCTCGGTGTCGCTTGCCGAAGAGCAGCGCGCTCCTGCAGCCTGCGAGGACGCGGTGCGGCACGCTTGGGCCCGGGCCCACCTCGCGGAAGTTGGAGGGAGTCTTGCCAATGGCAACAGGAGGGAGTTTCTTCCACAGCACCAAAATATGTTTTCACAACCCATTCAGTTGGCTCCAGTGCTGCATTTCAGCTGCTTCTGAGCAAGGAGAAAAGCCTTGCAAGAGAAGGGGAGCGTTGTAGTTGCTCACGCCAGGGTGACCCACTGAGTTCGGATGCTCCTATTTCTGCACGCACGCTTGTGCTCACTGCAGCTTATGACCCTGGACTGACTAAAGCCAGTTCAGTGGGACGCAGTGGGCAAAGGATCCACCCTGATGCACAGGCTGCCGTCCAGCACATCCCATTTCATCACTTCTGCTCCTTGCCAAAAGTTTCTTTGGCTTGGACTCAAGTTTCAGCTCACTGAGTCCCAGTGACTCCAGCAAACCACAGAAATAGACATAAAGCTACAAATGCGCCCAAGCCTTGCTTTGGGCTGCGGACACTGTCCAAAGAACATCCTGCAGCATGAAGTCCACAGGACTCGATAGTCTCAATCCCAAGGGAATCACCTCCTGCCAAGTACGAAATGGCCAAGTTAGGACCTAAACTGTCAAGTCCTTTCTCATTTATGGGTTTTGCAATTTCAGCTTCAGGCTGAAATTGGGTCTTGGCTTCCTTGACAGCTGGGAATGCTCAGCCTCTCCCCAGCAACAGGACAACGGCAGCAACATTTATATTGTATACATTTGTTCTCCAACTCTATCTGGAGTTCGAGAGAAAGACTCTGTCAGTGTAACAGAGCTCATGGCGTATTTTTCAGTTGCCAGAGCTAGGAATGTGCTCCTGGCAACTGAACAGCACGAAAAGAAAAGGGGCAGGGAAGGAAGAGGTTTGATACATCAGACTGCCATAGTTCAAATGCATTTTGAATATTACAATCAAGTTCAAATATCCTAATCTTTCATATGAATATCATTAGAAGAGGTGTTCTGGATCCACCTATAACTCCTGGAAAATGTCAGGTTCTTGTGACTTCCAGTGAAGAACATTTTAGACTGCAGGAAGCCAGTCTGAAGGCTTACCTTCCACTTAGGTAGGATGCCATTATGAAACTTAAAAGATTTCTTAAACCATATCTGCTAGTGATGCTTTCATATAGCCAGCACTTGGGCTGTCACAGTGGCAAAGTGGTGCTGTCCTCCCTCCTCTCTCTAATGTCCCTTTCCTTTTATCTCAGTTTTCTCTCTGCAGGGTTCTTCCTGCCTAGTGCAAATCTCTTGTCTTGCTCCAGGTTGTTTTTTTTTTTTCCTTAGGACTGAAAAGTGGCCTCCCTGAGTTTGTATTATTGATTATGTAAATCAGCACTTCTCCTCTAGATTGCTTTTTCTTTGTGAACTGGGGAGTATAATTTGCAGTCTTCTGCTTGATAACTATGAGCATAATTTGAGCTGTCTCATTGTGAATTCATCAGTGACTAGCTTAATTTCCATTTGCGAGTAGTGGATTTTTTTTCTTTTTTTCTTTTTTTTTAACTTTTTCCTTAATCCTACCTCTTTCTGAACTAATGGATTAATTCTGCTATTAATAATAGCACCACAAAAATGTATTCCGGAATTTCCGCTGATATTGCTAGCAAGACTGAAATTTATCTCCAATGTGACAGGTTTTTCAACATTTCCAGAAAAGATAATCTTGTAACTATCAACCTGACAATAAAATTGTCTATCTGGAATGGAAGATGGAAGATTCAAATATGATTCTTTTTTTTTTTTACTGTGAAAATGTTACTAAATGAAGTAAAACAATACCATTTTTCTACAAGTAGCACATGTCTCTCGTCAACTTGAAATGCCAACTATAGTTATCAAAATTAAAATAATGAAGGGTTCATGGCATATTGTTCTTTTTTCCTGCGATGAACGCAACCCACTTTCAAAGTGCCATGTAGTACATTTAACAGCAAATGAGATTTAATAAATCTATTCAAAAGGTTTCTAAAGGATAAAGGAAAAAACTCTAATAGCCCCTTACTGGCAAGTGTCTCAGAAAAGAACACTGTTGCTTTATATTATACATTTTTTTTAGAAAGCATTGCAAGTAGTTTCTTTCTCTCTTGGTGATAAGGTATTGGCTAAGCACTGAAAATATGCTGAAGATTTTATGAGAGAGATGGACAAGAGCTCTACCCCAACACCTAGGCCAGGTCCCTCTGGTGTCCCTTGTCCCCTAGCTTTGCTTCCTAGAGCACCCAGAGACACAAGGCTGGGTAAAGCCAGGATGTCTCTACAGTGTGCTAGGCAGTACTGATGAAACCGTGCCCAGAGCTCTTTCTTCATCTCTCTACTCAGATCAGACATTTTAAGACTGCTGCCATCATAAATCCACATAAGACATAGCTGTGTTTGAACTAGTCTCTCTGAGGCTAAGTTTCACTAGGGATTGTGCCACTAAAAAGGGGAAAATATCCGAAACTGTAGCAAAAGCTAAGCAGTTATCTAAAGTTTCTCACACACAGAGCATTTCTCCAGACAAAAATCACGTTTCAGGTTGGCAAGGTAGTTCTTTTTTAGATGCAACCATAAAGATTCTTTCTGATATTTTAATTAAGAATCAGATGCTAAATAAACTTTCCTAAGTGAAAAATATTTTGGAAAAAAGTATCAGTATGCTCCATTCCAAAAACGTCTAAAATAGGTGATATTTTGACCTGATCAATATGTTTTTTTCATTTTTGTCCGCAAGTGAAATGTCAGCATAATTAGCACATTTTCATGAAATATTTCCCTTTGGACAAACTGGCATTTTTTAAAGGCGAAATATTCTATTAGAAAATTTCAGATCAATGCTACTGTCAACCCACTGCTCAGTTACACTTGAAAATAAACTCAGGCATATAAATCTAGGCTTCGTTAGAGTCAGTGATAATCCTGTCAGACACTTCAAAAAGGCCAGAAGTACAAATGTGCAGGTACCTGTATATAAATGTATAGATCTGTATCATTTATGTATATCATCTTTTACATATCTATACTCAGATAATTATAGCTATTGCTGTATACCCACCAAAAAAAAAATCACTTGTCTAACAGATGGAAATCCTGCAGGAAACCCTAAGAACAGCCAGGGCTGGGGGAGAAGCTAAGCAAAGGCATATGTTTTGTTGTAGCTTGAATTACCAGGGAGCTAATCCTCAGGATGGGGGTACATTTGACCTTCTGCAGCATGAGGAAGGTTAACCTTTAATATTTCCCAGTCAACATATTCCAGAGGAATCTTTCTGTTTTGTTGCAATATTTAAAAAAGCAGCAAGAGAACCGAATTTTTAGCAAGATGGAGATTCTAGAATGTTTTATTTTTCAGCACAAGTCATTCAAATTGTCAGCACACTACTAGGTGAATAGTCTGTCAAATGCACCTCTTTTAATCCCTGAAATGTGGCCAGTTTCCCATGTTTAAGCAAGAAAGAGGTTTATTTTCATTCTTGCTTGCTGGTTAATATCAGAATGCAATGCAAAGTGTCATTATAAATTGGGTATGTTCCAGAGGTGAAAAGTTTGAAATGAATAACATCAGGAGTAGGACTGAGAGTAAACATGGAAGTACCACTGAGAGTAAATGTTGTGCGTAGGACTGAGGGAAAAATCAGGATTAGGAGTCAGGGTAAACATTGGCAGTGGGACTGAGGGTACATATAGTAGTAGTCCTGAGGGTAAGCATTGGGAAGAGGAGTGAGCGTAAACATGGACAGTAGGAGTGAGGGTAAGCACGGAAGTAGCACTGCAGGTAAACACTGGTAGTAGGAGTGAGGGTAAACATCTGGAGAAGAAGTGAGGGTAAAAATTGGAAGGAGTAGTAGGGATAAACATGGAAGTAGTACTAAGAATAAATATCAGGAGTAGAAGTGAGGGGAAACATTGTGAGTAGCAGTGAGTGTAAATACTGGAAGGGTGAGGGTGAAGGGTAAAAACTGGAAGTAGGAGTGAGGGTAAACACGGAAGTACCACTGAGGGTAAACCTCAGTAGTAAGAGTGAGGGTAAACATTGGGAGTACCAATGAGGGTAAACATTGGAAGTAGGAGTGAGGGTAAACATGGAAGTACCACTGATGGTAAACCTTGGTAGTAAGAGTGAGAGTAAACATTGGGAGTAGGATTAAGGGTAAACACAGTGTAGGATTTGGGGTAAACACAGAAGTAACCACAGAGGGTAAACATCATAAATAGGAGTGAGGGTAAATATTGATAGTAGTATTGAGGCTAAATATTGGGAGTAGGACTGAGGAAGATGGAAGTAGCAGTGAGGGTATACATTGGGAATAGGACTGAGGCTAAGCACGTCAACAGCCCTGAGGGTAAACATCGGTAATAGGACTGAGCATAAGCATTGGGAGTAGGAGTAAGGATAAACACAGAAGTAGCACTGAGGGTAAACATCAGGAGTAGTATTGAGGGTAACCACAGAAGTACCACTGAAGGTAAATGCGGAAGTAACACTCAGGGTAATCATTAGGAGCAGGACAGAGGGTAAACATCAGGAGTTGGACTGAGGGTAAACACGGACGTATCACTGAGAGTAAACATTGGGAGTAGCACTGGGGTTAACACGGAACTACCACTGAGGTAAAGATCGGGAGTAGGAGTGAGGGTAAACATCAGGAGTAAGAGTCAGGGTAAACATTGGGAGTAGCAGTTGGTGTAAATAAAAGAAGTAGCACTGAGGGTAAACATCAGGAGTAGGACTGAGCATGAACATTGGGCATGAGAGGGAGGATAAATATGGAGGCAGCACAGAGGGAAACACTGGCAGTAGGACTGAGGGTAAATATCAGGAGTAGGAGTGAGGGTAAAAATCGGTAGTTGGGCTGAGGCTAAATATCTGGAGCAGCACTGAGGGTAAATATTGGAAGTACAACTAAGAGTAAAAATTGGGGATAGGACTGAGGGTAAACACAGAAGTACCACTGATGGTAAACATTGGGAGTAGGACTGAAGCTAAACATTGAGGGCAGAAGTGAGGGTAAACATGGAAGTAGCACTGAGGGTAAACATTTAGAGTTGGAGTTAGGATATATATTGGGAGTAGGAGTGAGGGTAAAAGTGAAAGTACCGCTGAGGTTAAACATTGGGAGTAGTAGTAGCGAGGGTAGACATAGGGAGTAGGACTAGGAGTAAACATTGTATGAGTGAGGGTATAGTTGGAAGTAGCATTGAGGGTAAACATCAGGAGTAGAACTGAGGGTAAACATAGGGAGTAGGATTGAGGGTAAACATTGGGGGTAGGTCTGAGGGTAAACATGGAAGTACCACTGTGCTAAACAGGGTGAGTAGGACTAAGTGTAGATATGGAAGTACCCCTGAGGGTAAACAGTGGGAATAGGAGTGAGAGTAAACAGGGGGAGTTGGAATGAGCGTAAACACTGAAGTACCAGGTAGGGTAAGCATTGGGAGTAGATCTAAGGGAAATGGGGAGTAGGACTGAGGTAAATATGGAAATACCACTGAGGGTATACCTCGGGTGTAGGTCTGCGGGTAAACAGGTGGCATAAATCTGAATGTAAACACAGAAATACCAGAGAGGGTAAACAGGCGGAGTAGGAGTGAGTGTAAACATGGACTGAACATAAAAATGAGGAGTGGGACTGAGTGTATACAGCAGAGTAGGAGTGATGGTGAACACGGAAGTATCACTGAGGGTAAACAGGGGGAGTACAGTTGAGGGTAAATGGGGTGTAGGACTGAGGGTAAACAGGGTTAGTAGGAGTGAGGGTAGACACAGAAGCACTAGTGAGCTTAAAAAGGGGCTGTAAGACTGAGGATAAACATGGAAGTTCCACTGATGGTAAACATCAGGAGTAGGACTGAGCATAAACAAGAGGAGCAGGACTGAGGAAGGGGGAACAGACTGTCTGGCAGCTTCCTGCAGAACATTGCAAGTATCTTCTTGATGAAGGTGGTTGATGATCCAACAAGGGGAGGGGCTCTGTTAGATCTGATACTAACAAACAGAAGTGGTCTATTGGGAAATGTGAGGGTTGGGGGCAATCTTGGCTGCAGTGACCACGACATACTGGAATTCATGATCCTGCATGGAGGAAGCTGGGCTACAAGTAGGAATGCAGCCCTGGACTTTAAGAGAGCCAACCTTGACCTCTTCAGGGAGCAACTTGGAGCAGTCCCCTGGGTCGGGGTCCTAGAAGGAAAGGGGGTCCAGGAGAGCTGGCTAATATTGAAGCACCACTTTCTCCAAGCTCAGGGTCAGTGCATTCCTACAAGAAAAAAGTAGAGTAAGTGAGGCAGGATACATGTATTGTTTGGTAAACTTAATGAGAAAAAGAGAGTATACCTCATGTGGAAGAAGGGCCAGGCCACATGAGAAGAATATAGGCACATTGTCAGAGAATGTAGGGATGCAATGAGGAAG
>JAVCKT010008867.1:0-19248 GCA_032273925.1 Rhynchotus rufescens | reverse complement strand
TCCTTTCCTTTCCTTTCCTTTCCTTTCCTTTCCTTTCCTTTCCTTTCCTTTCCTTTCCTTTCCTTTCCTTTCCTTTCGTCAATTTCTCTTTTAAGGCTTCTAATTGCTCAAAGAGCTTCCAGGAGCACAAAGTATTTTGAAGTGTATCACTGCTCATTTGTACTACTGTTGCCTATATTCCTCCCAATGCCCTACTGATACATTGGAAAGTTGGAGTTCTTGCAAAGTATATTGGCCCACAGAGCTTTTGTGTCTTTGTTCTGACAGCTCAAAACTTGCAATATGAACCATTTAGGGCTTCTGGAAAATGAACAGAGTAAATACTGCAAAACCAGAAAGCAGCATTTTGCTTTTATTCTAAGTTGAAAGCTCAGTGAAAAGAGTTGTCAGTCATGCATGCTGCATGTTGTTCTGATCTACTGAAAACTCAGTAACTGGTAATGTATGTAGATAGTAATAGATTAAAGAATTAGCATGCTTCTTGAATACTCTAATGGTATGTCTGCTAACAGAAATACCATCTGCTTTTTCTTATTTATGCTAAATTTGTAATATTGTGGTAATTTATGTATTAGCTTACACACTACCTACAGGAAATTTGGCTTAACAGATAAGCAGTATTTGATCTTTGTGACTTCTCTTCAGCAAACAGTTGGCATATGCATCACCACTTACTCTCAGTTCTCTCTTTACAGTGAGTTGCTTAAAAATCAGTAAAATTGATTATGTGATCTTGTTATCCCTAAAGGAATGGTAGCGACTTGTCAATTCGATTCTTATTTTACTAAGGTTTTGTTCATTCAAATCTGACTGGAATTTTAAAAACATGTTTTTACAAGCCAAAAGGTGGATTTTCATCTGGTGTCTGGACACAAGAGTTATATAAGAATATTATACAGTTAAAGAACTGCCTTCTGTATTCAATGGCAGTTCTATTAGAAAAGAAAATTTGCTACTAACAGCATCTTCAGTTCATCTGTCATTCAACTTGACATTACAGAAGATAAGCACCTTACTGATCAATACTATGAAGAAACATATTTTCTTCATGTGATTTGGAAAGATAATAAAAATAATAAAACAAGAATCATTGAGTAAAGATAATATTGCCAATACTCCCCTCCTCAGAAGTGTTCATTGAAACTCTACGGCATTAGAAGACAGAGCACTAGGCTATAAAATGGTCCTTTGGATGGCTAGTTGGGCTGTCCACTGGGCTCTTCTTTTGCTAGTCAGCATTGTGGCTGGACTATTTATAGATAACCACAGCTCATTCATTTAGAGTGCCTCTCCATGCCATTGCACTGAAGGATTTTCTCCCAAAAGAATAAACGGCTGTTATACTTTCTTTGTATCTGAGGGAAGCAGGTATTTCAAAGAGATAGACCACTGAGGCATCACCTGGGGGGTGTGTGCAGAGTATTTTAAAAAGATACTGATAATAGGTAGTTTCAGTTCCTTTGTATTGGAAAGGCTCATAAAGTAAATGTCAATAAAAGGAACAAGGCAATTTGTTTAGGATGATTAAGACAATCTGGCTAATATATCCAAGTGTGACAATTCCAATCACATCTTATTTCAATTGGTAAGGAAAGAAATTAATGAAGCTTCATTATTGTTCATACTGCTGGCGCTATATATTTAAAATGATAATGTACAGTATTAGTCATTAAATTGACTCACTGGACTGCCCTTGATCATATGCTCCATTTTCTGCTCAGCAGGGTCTTCTCTAACAGCTATATATAACCAAGGAGAAAAAAAAAAGAGAGACAGTTCTCTCTTAGATCATTATAAGATGATGTTGAGTTCAATTTTCCTGTTGCTTTAGAGGTTATAAATGATGTGATCTTTTTGCCATCACAGATTATATATGGCTGCTCTTTGTCTAACTTGTCAACTCCTCTTACAGAAACCCAGTACTCCCCACTTGTCACGCATTCATTTCAGATCCATGTTCTCTTGCATGTCCAACATGGAATAGTTACTGCACTTCTATCTACCAGTTTTCTAGTCTTGATTTGCATGGTCATTCCTTATCAAATCACAGTTGTGACATTAGCAACCCCAATGAATACTTGCAGTAAACATAGAATTTCCTGATTGTAATTAAAATTCTGTGTGCTTTTTCTATTAATAAGGAAAATCGTTATATACTTTAATCTGCATCGCTGCTCTTCCATTATACAGTTTGTAATTGACTGATTGCTGAGCTAATTACTCAGCAGATTGTTTTAAGTTTGCATCATGCATATATGAGTTTTATATCCCTGTCAAAAGTAAGTATTAGATTAATCCTGACTGCTCATCTACAATGTTGAAAAACTGCTTCCTCAGTTCAGGGAGACTTTTAAAATTAAGAGGAATCTTTAGAAGGTATTAGACATGTTAGGGCAGTCCTCAGGACTAAGCAAGGATAAGAGCAAAGACTTGGAAAGCAGACAGCTCTACAGGATAATGGCTCAAATTACAGCCATACAAACTATTGTAGCTTTATTTCAGTATCTGAGTCTCTGCTGCCGTGTAACCTGTACTGCAGCAAAAGGGAGAGGAATCAAAGAGCCCTAGGACAGAAACAGCCTATTGCTATTCTTGTCCAGAATGGTAAATAATTGTTCAGTGTCTTTTTCAGTGACCTTTGTTCCAAGAGTACTTGCAAGTCAAGAAGAATTACAGGATGTAAATCAGAAATACTCAGCTCCAGGTCATCCGATCCACAAAGATATATAATGCAGGTCCCCAAGGAACAGTCCCTAGAAAATCTGTGTTAAATTTGCTCATGATATATTGAGCACATTACAGAAGAAACTGTTTAAGAACATTGATTAATATTTTCAGCAACTGTGAATCTCTCAATGTGCTGCCTGATGCAGGCTATACCAGCTGTCTGTTATGGATTCTTCTGCTCTTGTTTTCCACAATCCTGTAATTCTGTGTTTGTAGTTTGAAGAATGGGATAGAAATCAATAACTTGCCAGGTCAAACAGCTTTTTCTACATAGTAATGCTTTATACATGCAAAGAGGCTAAAGTCTAAGCCTCTCAGCTTTGAAGCTTTGAAGTCTCCTGGAAATAAAAATCCTCAGGCTGGTACCAATTCCTAAGTTATCTTCACCTTGACATGGAAGACAAGAGGGGAAGGACTTGTGGATAAAAAAAGGACAAAAATCACATTCCACCTTGGGCTGCCAATTACCAGCTGAGATACGGTGCTTTGGGAGTGTGGACGTCTGTTTTGGGTTAATGCAGCCCTTAGTTGCACATGAAGTACAGTTCAGTAAGCCTCCCAGAATCCCTTCCTATCTCCTGTCTGCTTAATAAGACCTTACTATGGGAGAGCAAATTCTTGCTTCATAATTAAAGGAGGTAAATATTTGGCAGAACTCTTATGAGAGTCAGGTCAGGGTACAAGAAATGCTAAGAACACTTTTGTTGGGGTGCCCTGTCACATGCAATGAAACGATCTGCTAGCACCATATGGGGTTTAAAATACTTGTGAAATAACAATTCTTAAGATCATGCATGACATCTGATAAAAAAATCCTTTATCATGACATAAATCTGTTATTCGAGCCAGGCTACACAAATGCCCACAAGATAACTCATCAAAGGGAAATGCAGCACCACCTTAAAGGATGACAAATCATGAATCTTCACATATCAAAAAGCAAAATTCCCCTAGATTATATTTACAGCAAAATAGCACAATATAAGCCCCAAGGGAAAGTGAAGAAAGATCAAAGAGAAAATAAGAGACAGACAACATAAACAGGCACCCTCAACATCTAGAACTAATAAAGGAATAGAACTGTATAGCACCAGAGCATCTAAAAAGAGCATTTGGAGAAAAATATCCTTTGTGCAAACTTGAAAAAAGTCTTTATTTACTGCAAGAGAGCAACACAACATTTTCCATGCCTGTGGAAAGCTATGCTCTTTGGAGATTTTATTACTCTTTTCCCACAGTCCCATCGGTCTCTAGGAAAAAGTACAGTTTATTTCTCTACCACATGAACATCCAGCACAAGTAGCAACAAGGGCAGAATAATAAAATACCAACCCATTAGTGAAAAACATAGAGCTGACTCGTCTGTAGCTCATGACAGAAAAATCTAGGACATCTCCAAAATAAAGAATAAATGGCAGTGCTTGAAAACATATGAAAAGAGATTTGCAACAGCTAGCTAATCAGTTGTTGGAGTCTACATGAAAGGTGAAGCTTGGGTACAGCAGAGCTGACATAGAAGAATGTTTCATGATAAATTTTTAATTATGGAAGAAAATAATCTTTAAAAATATGGACCCCTTCATGTAGTGTTGCCATAAACGGTTACTTGTTTTACAGCCAAATAAATAACAGACTATAACTTTGAGAGCTCATTTTGTACTACTGTGCTTCCCACTTTTCTTTTCTTCCTTGTTTGCAAGTTGTAAGGACCAATAACAGCCCCCTCACCACCATCTGAGAAATTAGTAGCAGCAAGCTGAAGCTGGCTTATGCTGAAGAAGTCCTTAAGTATGCTAACATTCTTCCTACTATTGCTCATACTTTTGTATGACTGCAAATATATCAAGTGAGGAAAGAAAATATAAATACTGAAAATCCTTTACAGAGATAATTCTCCTCTTTTCTCCCTCAGCTCTGCTCTCCTTTTTTGCTGAGGAACTGATGCAAACTATTCATAGTCAATATAAGAAAAACACTAAATACTTCATAAATTATTACATGGAACTGCGTGTTTTCTATGTAAATAGCAACGGCTAAAATCAGTGAAATACCACCTCAGGAAGCCCTTGAGTTGAAAATTCCTGGAGCTTAGAGGAATATATTGAAGATATGTTGCTGTAAATTTGCACTTTTCCTGCCTTCTCCAAGCCTCCTCCATTGGCAGCAGCCACAGACAGCTTCCTGGACTAGACTAAGCCTTAGACTGACAGAACAGAGCCTTTGCCATGTTTAATAGTCTCTGAATCGAGCTTCTCACAGTGAGGGGACACAACTTATTGCTGAACAGCTTCCTCATAATTTCAAAGTTAGCACTTTGACTTCCAACTTTGGATAACAATCAAAAGAAAGATTCTTTCTGCCATTAACTGTGATGAAATATGTTTAGTTTAAATGACTTACAAGCTCATTTTACCTAAGATGTGAGATCTGAAAACAAGAATCTAAATCCAGTGTTATATCTTTCTGTATATTCTGTATGCATTATTAAAGCTATTGTTTTCAAGCATAATATGACATCTATAATAAAATGCTGTTATTTCTACTGTCTTATTTAGCAGTTTTGTAGGTGGCCACTTCTGCAAGACCTTTGTCAAGAAAGCTAACTCTTGACAGGAGAAAGGTGAAGCTCAAAACAGATGTTGCATGCAGAATCCGTCGACTAGAATGAAGCCAAAAAACAGATTTGGAAATGCTGTAGGAGAACAACTAAGCTCACACTGAAGAAAAAGTTGAGAGGTAACTAGAAGTGTTACACAGAGAAGTAACTCTAAAGGCAGAAAACAAATAAGAAACAACAAATCCTTTTGTTTGCTTATCTGTTTGGGTTTTTTTTCAGTGGAAATCATTGCTAGAAATATTGATGAGGACGCCTGGAGTGAAAAGCATCATACTCAAATACAAGAGACTGAGAGAAAGCCAGAATACAGTCAGAAAGACTGAAGACTAGGTATGGCAAGACATGCCAGAATATGAGAGTTTGGGAGGAAATGGGTAATATAGACAGAAGCAAGAGAAAGTCGATGATCTATGTGGGAGTCAGTCCCATATAGGTAGTGTAGGGAGAGAAATTTCTAAGATATGTTTCTCCCCTGCTTTTTTCACCTTAGGCATACACATACACACACATACACAGATGTTTATGTAATAAAATAACTGCTTAGTTAAAGGCCACCTTGGAAGAAAGGAAACTATGTTTTGCAAAAGCCACTGGAAGGTTATAGGAAATGGGGGTGCAGCCTAGATAAGATGGGGAAACCCTTAGGCAAGAGCACAAAGTATTTTTCAGAACATGCACGTGAATGTACATGTCATTGTAAATATCTACAAATACAAAAAAAAAAAAAAAATGCCCTTTCTTGAATTTCATATGAGAAGTGCTGTGGCAGTTGCAGCCTCACCAACCTTCCATAAGGAATTCCATAAGGAATATGCTTTGCAAAATCTTAACAGCAAATATGGCAAAAGCTTGTTTATTGGAAGAATATCTGTTGTATCCCTCTTTCCTGTCAACCTGACAATTGAGACAAACCGTATTAAAAGAGCAAGCCCTCTGGGGAAATGAAATAATAAAGGTGGCGAAAGTTAACAGAGAGCATTTGAGTTAACTTCTCGGAAAATTTGTGCTAGAAAGAATGATAGCTTCTCCATACAGTTACCAACATTTCAAATCTGCTAATCCAGAAGAAATATTCTAACATGGATATCCACATTCATAATAAATAGCATCTTTATCTAACAGTGGGTCAAATGAAGTAAATATTTGATTATCATTAATCATTAAATCAAACTAAAAGTGCCAGAATCAGACTTTGATTGGTCATTTTGCTCTAAGCAATGGCTGTAAACTTAAATAAGAGTTACAAAACAATATTGTTTGCCTTCTGGAAAGAAAAATCAGAGAGAAACAAATGGTTTTAACACATTTTTAAAAGCACTACAAAAAACAGATTTAACAGGAACGCATGAAGTTTTTTCAGACTTTCAGACAGCATGAGGTTTCAACAGTCTAGTTAATACAATTTGGTTTTGCACAATGTCATTTGGACAACATCATTACAGAATGCTTCACAATTAATTACTTTCAAATAGCAGCTTCTTCCCCCTGTGGAGAACAGGATTAATTGGGTCAGATGTAAATATGCATTTTGTGGATCCTACTGAACACTTGCCCATCTCACCAATTTACTATGTAATTTGATACCACTGGTGTGGTATCTCTGGAGATATGCAGGACTAGCACTGTTGCAAGTTAAGGTTGAAATACATTGATACAGCTGATATCCTTGCCCATATTATGCTTGGCTCTAAGAGTGCTATCCTTTGATTTTTCTTGCAGAAACACTAATTTATATTTATTCATGCTGAAAAACTAAGTTGTTGAAAACAAAACTCAGAGCAGATCCCAGGGCAGATATAAAGTGTTCTGATGAAACCCTGGCAACGTGAACTCAGAAACTGTCTTTCTCACAGATCTCTTCACTCCCTCACAGCACAGAGGGCTAGACTATCACTACAGTGAGGTACCCTAAGGTCAGAGGCTTATTGTTGGATGACAACAAATGAAAATGCAATACCTACAGGGCAGGAACAAAGGAGAAAAATTAGGGGCAAAGTCATTTCCTTAACCTTTCATGGAGCCTAAAACAAAAAGGGATAAGCCTTGGGGTTGCACTGACTCTTTAGTCTTTTTCTGGAGTGTTGGGCAGCAACAGTTCAGGTCAAATGTAGTCAACCTGAAGTCCCTCATCTTCATTTTCACAGATGAAAGTAAGAACAAAGTAAGAAAACACAGAACAGATCCAACAACAAAATTATAAATTTCAAAAACAATCTGGAAAATACAAGTTTGTTCCTCTAGCATGTGTTTCTTGAAAAGCTACTTCTTGTTGCTGTAAAGCACCAAAAATAAGAACGTGTCTTCCTGGCTTTTTTTTTTTCACTTCCTCTGCCCTGTTTTCAGTTTGCACTCTCCCCTAGGTATAATAAAAAATGAGACATTTGCACCCAGCTGGAGAGCACCTTTCATGAGCTGGAAAACTGCAGACTTCATTTCTGGCATATTTCCTGCTGTTCATGAGTAACTACCAGGACAAACTCACTCAAGCGAATTGCAAACTTCAGTCCCCAAGGCTTGTCAGGTTAGAACTGATCGTTTCATGCGCAGCATGCTGGGTAGGTACAAGGGAGGACTCTGAGTTTCTAAAGCAGAAGTAACACTGCCAAATAAACAAAAACAAACAAAACAATAAAAATTTTCTCAGATACACCTAGATTTTTTTTCTAGTTTTTCTATTCTGAGGTGATGGAATGTAGTCATTTTACAGCCTCGGATCTGAAATATACTCTTCTGTGGCCTTAATTCTACCACACTTATATTCTGCTCATATCTTACTTTATATTAAGTTGTAATTTGCTATGGTATTTGGAAGGTGGCCAGCATGAGTCATCATACTGCATCAGGCCCTGTTTGGTGCTTTGATACGATGCCTGGTTCATACAGTTTGATTTTCTGTGCCTTCTTTCCACAGATTAATCTATGTTGTAGTAGTTATGATTCTTCTGAACAAAACTTTATCTTTCTGTGCTTTATCTTCTAAAGCTTCAATAATGTTTGTACTAACAATATGGATGCATTATACGTACCCAAAACAGTGTGCCTTAGTGGTTCCTATCTGCCTGAGAAGTGGTAACTTCAGTAACATGGAGCAGCAGCTCCAACATGGCCGGATAACTCACCATGCTCAGTGGATAGATAACCTTTGTTATCAGCACAGCTAGCAATTTTTTTTTCTTCTTTGAAAATACGGAGTAGCAGTTTTTTATTTTCAATCAATATTGAATTTATTGTGGTTTGGACGATCCTCAGTATACAAATGTGAGTTTCCTGCCGGTACTGAACCATGGAGTCATTCTGATTCAGTGAATATGATGATTCACCAATTTTGCAGGCTTAAAACTTGTCAATTCTCTAATTCTCTGGTTTTCACTACCTCTAATCTAGACTTTTTTTTTTTTTTAATAGAATCGAGAATTCTATTTTCTAGGCTAGTCTGCCTCTTCTCTGGTATCTGGATTCCAACTGTTTATTTGTTCTGTTCCAGCTTTCAATAATGTTTAGATATGAAGCATTTGATATTTGGAGATGTTTCTCAATTGTTAGGTTGCTTCAATAATCTCTCCTGCAAACTGATATTATATTTTCCATAAACTAGTCTGCCTTTAATTACAGAATCTTTAATCTGCTCAACTTTTTATTTGGTTTCCAGTATTTTCTTCCTTGAAATTTGACTATCCATTTTCTCTTCTATTTCTTGATTTGGGGTGAAACAATATACAATCTGTCATCTTACTGTGTCTGAGAAAATAATACACATTTGCTTTTTGCAACCCTTTGCAACCCTTGCAAACAGTAGACTATATATATACATAAAAAAAGGTTACACTATTTCTTTGTCTGTGTTTGTATTTCTATTTAAAATTTGCTTTTCCAGGAAGCTTAGTAACTCCTATTTTCTCTGTTGCTATTTGCTATCATATTTCTCTTCTCTCATCTACTCTGGGTTACCTAGACAGACTTGCTTATATACCACCCCCATGGCCAATCTGCTTCTTTTCATACTTTTTGATTTTAATACTCTTCTCTATATTACGTGACTCTGGACTTAAATCTAGATCTTGACATAAATCTTCTATTGCAACATTTTTCTAGTTTGAAATGATGTTTTTGTTTAAACCTTTAAACTCATTATAGCAACACTAGTTAATAAACAATAAAAATATTCTGATGTTAACTAAACCCATTCCTACCCTATTCATAGTCACAATTGAAAAGCAGGTATTGACCTGAAATCACAAGGTAACTTAGTAACACATGCAAATTCATTGTCCCTGTCTAGAGTTTGACAGGTTCAATGTCTGTATCTCAAAATGCATACTATAGTATATCCAACTATAATCACGGCATCACAGAATGGTTGAGGTTGGAAGGGACCTCTAGAGATCATCTAGTCCAATTCCCTGCTCCAGCAGGGACACCCAGAGCACGGGGCACAGGGCGGCATCCAGGCGGGTTTGGAAGATCTCCAGAGAAGGAGACTCCACAGCCTCCCTGGGCAGCCTGCGCCAGGGCTCTGGCACCCTTACAGGAAAGAAGTTCTTCCTCATGTGGAGATGGAACTTCCTGTGTTGCAGCTTACACCCATTGCCCCTTGTCCTCTCACTGGCTGCAGCTGAGAAGAGCTTGGCCCCTTCCTCCCTACATTCCCCCTTCATGTACTTAGACATATTGATCAGATCTCCTCGCAATCTTCTCCAGGCTAAACATGCCCAGCTTGCTTAGTCTTTCCTCATACAAGAGATGCTCCAGTCTCTTAAACATTTTTGTTCCTCTCTCCTGGACCCTCTCTAGAAGCTCCACATCCCTCTTATACTGCAGAGCTCAGAACTGCCCCCAGTACTCCAGGTGTGGCCTCACCAGAGCTGGGCAGAGCTGATCAAGATAAATTATCATTTTGGTGTATTCATCTTCTAGATTTTTTTAGTGTCATTACATAAAGTGCTAATGTAGTTTGCCCTGGAGAAAGAAAAGTGACCAAAACATCTTGAGGGTGTTTATCTATAACACAATCTACCCTGTGTTTAATCCATTAAGTAAAGAGAGAGAAAGAGAGAGAGAGAGAGAGAGAGAGAGAGAGAAAGTCATTCAGCCTGGATTCCTATTTTTCACAATGAAACTCGTGAGCTTGGGCTTGATCTGTGAGTACCAAAAATAGCACAGCAAAAAGGGTTTTCCTTGAGTACTTCCATTATTCACATGATGCAGCAGGTTACATAACGCAAACTGTGCATTACACTGCCAGTCACTGTACACACGGATGTTAGCGTATAAAAATTTCCATTGGGGACAGTAGTACCAAATGTTTTAAAGGGGAAGGCAGGCTAACAACACTGCCTTTTACAGTAGGAAAATCTAGGAAATCTTAGAAAATTGTTTGGAGGTCTGATGGAGGGATCTCAGTATGCTCAAAATGGCAGAGACTGTCTTTGAAAAGCAGTGTTACTCAATGAGTACCTCTTCTTCTTTTTAAAGATGCAAATATTTTATCATTTTGACAGTCAAAATGATTTTGTTTGGACACTTCAGGCATCTGTCTCTCCACTGACAGCTCCCCCAGAGAACAGCAGTTCTCTAAACTGTTCACCAAATGCTTCCATCTTTATTAAGCAGAGTTATCTTTTTCTGCTGTAACCATTTAGTCTCACTCCCAGCTCCTTCATTTGAAAACACCATTTGTACCTCCCTTTGCTAATCTGCATGTGAAACCAACAGGACACAGCACTACTGTTTGTATAGCTCTGTGCCCCCTGCACATGGGACTAGAGTCTGTTACAGTGTTACAGACTCCAGATGCATGGGTTTTTTTTTTTTTTGTTCAAGCTGTAGAAGGTATCACTATTCACTCTAACAATCCCAAACGTGATGCCTATTTTTGGCTATCACATACATAATTTAGGACCAAGGGTAAGTCATCTTCGAGATGCTGGTAATGAGTATTGTTGTACTCTGACTCATTTTGAGTACTGATTATGTTACATAATAATCAGTGTTTCAGAAAGGATGAGAATCTATGTAATCAGAGTTCTGCTGCTTCCCTTGAATCCCATTATCTTGAAAAATAAGCAAATCTAATTTGATTATAAGAAATCATATTTAAAAAAGAAGTAATTTTCTTTCAGGTGATTTGGCACTACACAAATTTAAATATTAATGTAATGAAACTCAATATCATTGGGCTCTTGGCTTCTAAAGACTATACTCTCTATATACAAAAGGGAGTAGAGCATGATATATAATAAATAGGCAACCATTCCATGCATCAGAGAAATACTTCTGCTGTTGGATGCATTCCACTTTGTGCAGGAAGGCTACACAAATCTTTAAGACAAGCACTGAATACTATCTCTAACAGAAACTGTTTGGGGAATATAAATGGGTTGAAGAGCTGATTAGCTGAGGATGTAGGATTTTACTTTGTTTAAAAGTTTGCAAAAGGTCCTGATAGTGCAATCTTCCATATGCAGTGACAGGTCAATGGTTCAGCTGCAAATGCAATGTTTGGACCATCAGCAATACCACCTAAGCCTTCCTAAAGAAACATTAACCACTGTTCAGGTTTCTTCTGCTGTCATGCAGTGCCCTCATGGCTGCCTCACTAAGAAGAACAAAACCCAGCAGAGCTCGTAATGAAAGCAGTGACAGAGATGCGGGCTTACAAATCTGAAAAGTCTTTTCCTTGTTCTGTAGATCTAACAACTTAATACAGTTATTTTGACCAGATGTGCTTTATCTCCTATCCTTGTCTCCCCAAATTGGAAGAGAATGATGCAGTATAAATATTCAGTCACCCTCTTTTCCACAGCCTTCTCTTGGCTATGATTATTGGATGTGCATTTACTGTAAATTTTTAGTGCTGTAAGCAATAACTCAGCAAGACAAGCTTCTTGCTTGTAAGCCTTCTCTGGCACCACAGTCCATGTTCCTCTCAGCAGGCAGATGCCCAGAGAAGACATGCACTGAGCTGGTACTATGATAGCATCCCTTCCAAAACCTGTACCCTTTCAGGCTGAATATATGGGCTGAATATATGGTTAAAACATGGATATAGCCTTGACCTAGTCTGTCTCCTCTCTTCACCTCTTAAGCACAAACTGCTTTCCGTGCTGGGAGTCCTCTAGAAGAAATCAACACCATTGGAGCTCCAGCTACTGGGACTTTGCAGTAAAAATAATTCAGAGTCATGGCGTTATTGTGCACCATCCCAGCTGTACATATAGTCTATAAATATAGAAAAGAGATTACTCCAGACTTGCCTTTGGCAGAGAATAACAGGTCCTTACATGTACCTTAGCTGGACTTTTGTCCCTAAGTGATCAATGACATGTGCGGTGTTGAATACTTACTTGGACTGGCTCGCAGCTGCATGATGTCAGCTGCCCAACAGCAGCATGGTCTTATTGATTGTCTCTTCTAGAAAGGCTCCGGCAATTCCTGGCAATTGTTATGTCTGACTTGGTATATGCGTAAATATGATTATTTCTACCTTGAAAAGGCTCCATAAATGAAAGCTTTCTTCCACTGTTTGATATCATGTCTCTAAGTCAGCAGTTTATCCTATTTTAAACCGTCTATTCTAATTTTTCTGTTTAACAGTAACTGTGTAACTTTACTGCTGTGATTTTGAAAGCTAACAACTCCCTTTATATTGCACCAAATTCACTGAAATCGTTTGTATCTTACAATCACAAAACTTTTTATAGAGCTTGATCAAAGTCATAGGCACATTACAATTCAGAAGCTGCTCAAGCAATGTGCTTGTTTTAGGAAATCAACTTCTGAAAGATTTAAATTCTTGTCCCATTTTGTTTAAATGAACAAATTTCATTTTCTAGCAACTAGTAAGAAGCAGAGAGCTGTACACCGAGCCCATTTCTCTCTACAACGCTGATTTGTTTATCTTTGCTACTCACCTGTAATCTGGATCTATCAGCAGCTATGCTATTTCTTCAGATTTGCTATGCGTTACACTGTGTAAAAGACTTTGGCCCCATGGCTCTTTTCCGACAAGTATAAAGAAACCAAAGAATATATTTGGGATTCACAGGTATTCTTTCTCCACTAAGAAGGGTTCATGACATGATGAGAAGGAACATTACATGTTGATGGTGCAGGAATAAGTATCATATCAATTAAATATTCATTATAGTTTTGTTGGCATGTTCTCATTTGAAAGGTGAGACAATGCAGGATTTCCTTTTTCGAGACATTTCCTTTGTTTCTGTCCCACTCACTCTACACTTATTACAGGACCAGGCTATGGAATACACATGCACTTTCCTTAGGAGGTTTGGAATGGGAATGGCACAATCTGCTCATGGAAACAAAAAAGGAAGCATAAGGATGGGCTAAAAAGAAGATATACATGAAACTGCTGTTCATGCTGGGGACAGTACTGTATATTTTGTGGTGACACTTAGCAAAGAGAATACAAGAGGTTACTAGTGATGTCATGAAAATCATCCTTTCTAATGATTTATGACATCATTGTAAATGCTGGAATTCTCTCTTGCTTTCTCTTTCTCACTACAGTTTTACCCTCAAACTTGAATTGCCGATCTGATTCACTGTCCCGTGCGCTGATGACTCTTTGCTCCGCAAGCCATTCATGCGCCGCACGGACTCGACGCTTTCATTCCCAACAGTCACAGCCTGTGCCTGTCCCCAGATTGTCAGCATAGACAGCAGCAGCAAAAATGGGCATAGTACAATGGTAACAGAACAACACACACAACACGCAAAGAGAAGAACGCTCAGTTAGAGAAGACCATCATGCAAAACTATGTGATTCACTTTCAAGACAAAATAAACCAAGATTATCTCAGGAAGTAACCTCAACTGAAGAGATGCAGACACTACATGATAAAAAGTTGGCCATAGTAATTATTCTCTTGTAAAGTGAGTGGCCAGATTTATAGGAAAGTGAAAGCAAGCTTTTGCTAATGGGAAGCCATCTATTTCTACAGCAGACTATTTCCTTGTGTTTCATTAGGGCATTTCCCATTTTGTATAGAAGCCATGTATAAGGCTTAGATAAGTTCAGATCTTCTGGGTTTTTTTTTTTTTTCTTTTATAGACCCTGCTTTAATAGTCATCAGAGTAATCATTCCCACAGCAGATGAGTGACAGTTTCCGTGGGCCAAAGCTCCATCATTTTTTTAATGATGTCAAGGCCATCACTGATCCTTACAGATGTTGATGTCTTGCTAACTTGTTCACTTCTAAAGAAAACATTGTATCTGAAACTGAAATTGCAGGCCAAATAAAGCAGTTTCTGCTGCTGTTCTGCGACTCATGGAAACAAAGGCATCTAGTGGCAGCACATCTGGTGTATGTGCCTACGACTGGCAAGCACCTCTGTTCTCTCTAGTAATCTAATGTTAGCAGGAATCTCAACTCACCTAAAAATAACATTAAGCCAGAGGACAGCACTGGATTGCTTCCCAGAGCATCCATCAAATAATACATTAGCTACAGAACATTTATTAGACAGACATGTCAAAACAAAAATGCCCTGTGCCATTGTTGTCATCCCTCTTGTAAAGGAACCCATTATTTGCTGCTTAGAACTGTTGTTCAGCTCAACTGAATATTTATTTTAACAAGCAAATGCAAGCAAATATTTATTTTACCTAGCAAGTGTTCCCAGGCAGCAGCAAACCTGGATGTTTCTGCTCTTACAGAAAACCAGTGACAGCAGGAAGGATGAATAATGTAAAGTTCTTATAGTTGCAGGAATTATCAGGACTAGAATTCAGTTTAATGTCTATTCTTGTCTTTTAGTTTGCTAAATAAAAAATGAGGAAAGACAGACAGATTTCTTAAAAATTTTTCTAGACTGACATTCAGAGTAAAAACAAGCCTGTCTTCTACATTTCAGTCACTGGTATAAAATAATCTGATAGTGATACACAGAGTCCTTTTATTAACAATTTTTGGCTCATATCAATAACAAACTGTGAAATAGCGGAATATATAGAAAAAAAATAATTCCTACTCTCTGTTTTTCAATATCTCGTGTATTGGTTTAAGGTGGGAATGTCACTGATGGCTTTCAAGTGAGGGTAGAATGGCTGATCACTCCTGCAAGGGGCCCTCCTAAGGAATTTCCCAGTTTAACATGACTAGCTAGGGATGAACTAGAAAAGATAGGTTTCAAACATGGGTTTGGTTTGGATGATGACAGAGAAATATATCGGTACACTATCTACATTGCAACTTCCAACTGCACCTTATCTGCTGGTTGATATCCTATAATAGCATAAGATTTGAGATCTGAAGGAAAATCTATTCCAGTCTGGCTTGGAAAAGGTAATATGGTACAACTGCCTCAGGAATTAGAGGAAGAGAATAAAATTCTCAGAATCAGTGACTAATCTATTGACATTTATTGATAAGGTCAATGAGCTGCAAATAAACCCAGTAGCCAGTTTTCAGCTCTCTGTCAAGGAGTAAATCACTCAAAAGGAAACCTTGAGTTGAGACTTTCCTTCAAGGGAAGGAAGAACTGAGGTGAGAAATCAGACTGTCAGCATGTTGTCAGGGCAAACTCAGTCACCCTAAGTAAAGAACAGCTGTACCTTGTTTTGTCTTCTTTGCCTTCTTCGAAGTCTCAGAAACTCCTTGTGCTGCCGTGAAACAAAGTTGACAGCGGCATATTCCAGTAATGCAGCAAAGACAAAGAGAAGGCACACAGCCATCCAGATGTCAATAGCTTTAACGTAGGAGACCTAGAATGAAATGGGGCACAAAATGTTATATTTCAGACTCCTTCAAAAACTGAAGATATTTGCTTGAAAAATAAACACATTTATGAACAGCTTGAGTCCAGTTGATCTTTTTTGTCTGTTAGCTTATTGATTTATAACAAGTAAAGTAATCAAAAGATTCATGGAAATATGTATTCACAAAAATATTCTAATTATGATTTACTGACTTCAGCAAAAGAATTAAAATTCTAACAAAATATAAATGGACTTACAGTCACAGTCACAGCTTATCAAAAAGAATATAGAGATAGGGCAAGATACAATACATATTGAAAAAGAGCTCTGAAAAGATTAGAGTTATAGCTCTGTTAATCTCTTATGAGCTAGTTACAATATTCAATAATTAGTTATGTTTGGTAACCATAATCCTGAAGGAAACTCAGAGCATAGGATCCCATTGGTTGACATAACCTCTTATGTATGTTATTCAACATTCCCGTTTGCCCTTTCCAATAATTCTAAAGTAAAAATACATCTTCATAGACATTATAATTGCAAATGTCCAAATATCAGATGTCTTTTATATAGTAAAAGCTCATTTTGATTTGAATTGAGTGGTCCATTATAAAATCAGATGCATTCCAAGGCTGAAATGTCATAAGGCTTTTTATACTATTGCCTGCACAGAAGGGTAAACAGTATTCAGTTAATGAGATGCATGTTATTCCTGTCAAAGGTATATTGTCCTTCACAGCTAAGTTTGCACTTTTTCTTTCCTTACATTCTTAAAGTTTTTAAGCAAAGATTTTTTTATATAGGCAACAGCAGGTTTTCTCTTTTGTTTACCAGATATTACATCTCAATATAAACACAAAGGGCTTTACTTGGTTTTCTAAATATAAGCATGATCTACTGCCCTGTTAGGTATCTAGCCTCCATTTGCTAGTCCACAAGTGCACAAAAGTCCAGTATAACATTAGCAAAATCTCTGGAGATGTCTCTGGTTCCTTAGGGCACTTCAGAGGACACTGCCACCACACAAATGAATTGTACATTTACAGTCAGGCAAAACAAATCACACCCAAAACTCTGAAAAATTATGGCAAACAAGTATGTAATGACTGAATAATACCCTCTATGCAATTCTTTTCAAGGCAGTCAGAACATACATTGGTCTGAAAGGATCCATTTCAGGAGGTTTTGCACCTGTTCACCATGTTTTTAAACACTATCAGCGTTCAAAGATTTTTTGAGCTTTCTGACACAAATAAAAATGCAAACAAATGGCACAGACTCTATTCTGCAGGTCCTGAGCCTCAAGCAGGAAGTTTCTGAGGAGCTGAGTACTGCTGCTCAGCACATACAGCATTCAACAGGAAGCATGCCTTTTCCAAGCAGAATCATATATTTCTGTAGCTGAAACTTCACTCCAGCTCGGCACTGCAATGTGCACTGCCATGCCCAAAATGCAATATATCCCATCTGAGACAGAAGAGAGGTATTTAGCAGTTGATGCTATGAATTCATACTTTCAGATTAGATACACAGTGGGGATGCATTTCTGTCTCTCACACAATAAAATCCTACGTTACACCTTTACGGAGCATCTGTAAAACCCAGTGAAACTCTGAAGTGTCCCAGATGATGTGCCACAAGCCAGGAGACAGTAGGAACCAAACCACTGCAACTTCTGTAAAATGAAGTTGAGTACAGATTGCTTGTTGCCTTCTTTTAAGGGGCAGCTTGTTTTCCCTTACAAATGCCCATAGGAGTCATATTAGACATGTATAAACAGCTGGAATGTGCTGCCAGAAACAGCACAAAGCACAAAGCTGAAGCCACAAGAATTAGCATTTCTGACTGTGCAAATCCTGTCCTAGAGTGCTGAAAGCACCGAGGGCAAAGCAATAGCGGAAGCCCTGAGTTAGTCTTCCTGCCACTTACACAGTGCTGCCATAAATGGCCTTCACACAATCACTGAGCCAGCTGGATTATTTTAACTCCAGCCTACTGGGTTGGAATCAGAGGAACACAATATGCTTGGCAGGTACCTAGCTTGTTTTATCGTTGAGCCATTCTCATGCCATGGCACAGCTTTAAATGAGCAAACAGAAAGTGATTGCTTCCAACAACACATTAAAAATAAATAAATGCAAAAGTGCTGCAGTGAGTGACAGCTGATCCCTTCATTTTTGATCATTTTATGTAATATTACCATGGTATCTCCATTACATACAGAGAATTATGTTGGCAAAAGTCTAAAATCCTGTGCAATTTTCTAAAAATAGGGTTTTTTTCTAGCCACCCAATACATGGAAAACTTCTCAGATCTACCTCACCAAGCCTACAAGAGTTAAAACAAGTACAAAGCAAAGCAGTAGTGGATTTCATGGTTTGTCACGGTCCATCTCTGCCTTAGCTGACATTTAGCTGTGCCTTCTTTTACCCACAAAAGGTCCACTTGCCCCAGATCCTAGACTTTTCTGAAGTAGATCTCTCTTAACCACCTATACCATTGGAGATGTTCCACTTAGTATGGAAACATTTTAAAATGCATTGAGCTGGGGACTTGGTAAACAATCGCCTCTTCCAAATGGGAATCTTAAGCACTGGAATATAAAGGGTTTTTACTGTCTTGTCACAAGCACAGGTAGAGGTTGAGGAAGCCCTGTCACAGGGTATTTCATGGTGGTTGAGTGATTCACTCATTGACATAAGCATAGAAAAGGTTTCATTTTGGTCTGCACATTTCAGATGAGTGCTATAACCACTTTCCTACCAGATGCTGCAGCTTCTTCCTGTGTTTTAAGGAGAAAATCTGTTTCTTACATCACTGGCATGGCCGTTTCTCTGGAGTTCCTCAGCATTTCCCTGTTATCTCCACAAGAAACTCTCCAGTCTTCAGGCTGCTTTGTTATGTTATTCCTAAGTGCTTATTTTCCTTTTGCACTATACATCAAAATTTTATACATGCAACTTTGAGTGTAAAATATTGCTGTGTGACACAACAAACAAATATCTGTATAGCGCACAAATCATCCATATTAGCTCATATCTTCATATCTAAAGTTATATCTGAAACTATCCCACAATACAGTTACCTGAGCACTGACCATCTTTCCCATAATTTTGCTTACAGACAGAATGCAAGATCTGCAATAACACTACAAATAAAAGGTTAACATTACCAAGCTATCA
>JAVCKT010008866.1:0-11198 GCA_032273925.1 Rhynchotus rufescens | reverse complement strand
TTTCTTATACCTCAGATCTCTGCTAAACACGATTTTTTTCTTAAACCTCACAGTTTTGGCAAGTGTGCCTTCTTTTTTTATATCATCTCCTTGGTAAGCACACTTTTTTCTAATGCCTTATATTCTTTATGCATACTTTTTTATTTATACATCACAGTATTTGCAAGAGGGCTCATTTACCTTAAAACTCACCATTTTCATGACAGCATTTTTTAGTATGCAACCTAACACTTCTGGTAAGCATGTTTTCTTACTTACATTTATGCTTTTTGGTAAACATACTCTCTTGCTTTAAACCGAATACTTTCGGTGTGCACGCATTGTTTTCTTGAATCTCCGAACTCTGGTAAGCGTGTACTTTTGTCTTAAACCCGAAAGTTTGGCAAGCACGCTTTACTTTTTCATATGTCAGCTATTTGTGATGCGTGTCTTAAACGTCATGCTTTTGGTAAGCGCACTTTCTGGTATGCAACCACACAGTTTTGGTAAGAGCACTATTTTCTCTTAACACAGTTTAGCAAGCACCCTTTGGCTTTTATAGGTCACATCTTTGGTATGTGCACTCTTTTGTCTTATACTTCCTCTTTTTGTATGAACTCTCTTTTGTTTTATATCTCACTCTATTGGCAAGCGCACTCTTTTGTCTTGAACCTCACCTTTTCATTCAGCATGTTTTTTGTTATGCAACCTCATAGTCTCCTTATGCACACTTTCGTTTCTTAGACCTCAGAGCTTTGGTAAGCGCACTCTTTTGTCTTAATTCTCACAGTTCTTCCAAGTGTCCTTTTTTTTCATGCATCACCCCTTTGGCAAGTGCGTTGTTTGTTATTCACTCTCAAAATTTGGGCAAGTGCACTTTCTTTTCTTATACCTAAGACCGCTGGTTAAGTGCACTCTTCTGTCTTTAACCTCATAGTCATAGTAAGCACGGTTATTTTGTTAATATATCATCCATTTTTTTTTATTCCCTCTTTTTTTCGTAAACGTCACCCATTTGGTAAGTGCACTTTCTGGTATGCAACTTCACACTTTTCATTAGGGCAATTTTTTGTCTTGTACCTGGGACCTCTGGTAAGTGCACTCTTTTGCCTTAAACAACAAAGTTTGGCAAGCGCCCTTTGTTTTGTCATACATCACTCCTTGGTATATGCACTATTTTGTCTTAAACCTCTTATTTTTGTATGCACGCTCTTTTATTTTGTACCTCACTCTATTGGCAAGCACACTCTTTTGTCTTGAACCTCACCATTTTGGTAAGCACGCTTTTTGGTAAGCAACCTCACAGTTTGGTAAGCGCACTGTCTTTTCTTAGACCTTTGACCTCTGGTAAGCACGCTCTTTTGTCTTAATCCTCATAGCTTTGTTAAGAGCACTTTTCTTTCTTGTACCTTAGACCTCTGATGAGCATGCTCTTCTCCCTTAACCCTGGTAGTCTTGGTTAGCACACTTTATGTTTTCATGCTTCATGCCTTTGGTAAGCGTACTCTTTTGTCTTCTACCACATAAATATTTGTAGGCATGTTTATTTTTTTATGCTGACAGTATTGGCAAGTGCGCTCTTTGGTTTTCAAGCACCCAGGTTGTCAAGCACGCTTTCTTTTCTTATACCTCACACCTTTAGTAAGCGCGCTTTATTGTCTTAAACCTCTCAGTCTTAGTAAGAATGCTAATTGTTTCATACATCTTCCAATTGTTTCGCGCACTCTTTTGTCTTCAAGGTCACCCTTTGGTAGGCGCACTTCCTGGTATATAATCTCACACTTTTGGTAAGAGCACGTTTGTGTCTTGTACCTCTGACCTCTGGGAAGCACTTTGGTCTTAAACGACCCTTTCGGGCAAGCGCCCTTTGTTTTGCCATACACCACTCCCTTGGTGTGCGCACCCTTTTGTCTTTTATCTCATCGTTTTGTATGTGTGCTTCTTTGTTTTATACCTCATAGGATTTGCAAGAGTGCTCTTTTGTCTTAAACCTGTTTTGGTAAGTATGCTTTTTGGTAGGCAACCTCCACTTTTTGGAAAGCATGCTTTCTTTTCTTATGTCTCAGATATCAGCTAATTGCACTTTCTTTCACCACACAGTTTGGAAAACGGGCTTTATTTTTCATACATCACCCCTTTGTTACACCCGCCTTTTTGTCTTCGACCTCCTATAGCTGTGTGCGCGCTCTTCTGCTTTACATCACAGCATTGGCAAGTGCACCCTTTTGTCTTTAACCTCACCGTATCGCTAAGCAAGCTTCTTGATACACAACATCACACTTGTGTTGGTAAGCATGCTTCCTTTGCTTATACACCACACCTTTGCTAAGAACGCTCTTTTCTTTTAAACCTCATAGATTTGGGAAGCGCGCCTTGTCTTTTCACATCTCTCCTATTTGTGATGTGCGCTCTTTGGTCTCAAACGTCACCCTTTTGGTAAGCGCACTTTCTGCTTTGCCACCTCACATTTTTGGTAAGTCAGATTTTTTGTCTTATGCCTCAGACCTTTGGTAAGCGTGCTCTTTTGTCTCAAAGACTCCTTTGTCTTATGCCTCCTATTTTTGCATGCGCGCTCTTTTGTTTTATACCTCACTGTATTGGCAAGTGCGCTCTTTTGTCTTGAACCTCACCTTTTCGGTAAGCGCGCTCTTTGGTAGGCAACCTCATAGTTTTCTCTAGCGCACCTTCTTTTCTTACATCTCAGAGCTCTGCTAAGCACGCTCTTTTGTCTTAATCCCCAGTTTTTTTAAGCACAGTATTTTTCTTGTATACCTCACCCCTTGGAGAAGCACCCGTTTTTGTCTTATTATTTTGCCTCATAATGTTGCTAAACCAGCTTTTTTTTGTCTTTTAGGCCACCTTACCAAAGCAGGCTTTTTTGTCCTATACCTCCTTTTGCCTAGCACCCTTCTTTGTCCGAAACCTCCTCGTTAGGCTAAGCGCGCCTTTCTGCCTGAATCCTCACCCCTCTGAGAAGGTCCATCACACTGGTACCAGCAGCTGCCAAGGGTGAGCACATCGGGAAGGTCGGAGGACATGCAGAAGCTTCTGGTGTGGCATGATGGACCTGTGCGCACAGCCCAGAGGGTGGAACATGCTACGCCTTGGCCCAAAATGATGCTACTGTCGGCGCTCTTGCCCCATCATTTTTGGGTGCTCCCCCATGAGCCTAGCCAAGCACCTGAGCAGGCAAGCTTACGTCAAGAGAATGTGTCTGGAACAAATAAGCAGACTAACATGCTCCTGTACTTTGTGTACAAAGACCGAATATGGACTAAATCTCCTGGCACAAGCTATGGTAAGTTCTTCCAGTCTATCCCAAGCCCAATACAATGCCTGATTTCCACAATATTTTTGAGACAGGGAGGTTGATGTTTGCCTTGCTTGTAAGAAAAACAAGGTAGGATTCAGGATAATTTATGTATCAGACTTCTTAATCATGTTGCTGATGTGTGTTCAGCATGATAGTCTCTGCATGCTCTGTGCAGAAATGACTCAGATGCAAGTTCAACATCTGTCAGTTGAAGCAAGGGACACAATAAACATCTGCAGTAGTTAGAGGTCAAAACTGGTTAAGAATCAAGTAGACTAAGCAGATGAGGAACAAATATGTATATCAGATCAGAATACCTAAATACCTGGTGGAAAAATTCATGTTAAAAAAGGAAAAAAAAAAAAAAAAGTTGCCATAATCAGCAAGGTAATCTACACAAGTTCAAGTTCTCACTGGCAGTTTCAGCCAAAGGATTCTTATTAGTTGTTTTCTCTGAGGCTTGAATGGATTCTCAGAAATAGGCATTGCAGAGGGGGAAAAAAAAAAAAGTATTTACACACGCAATTCTCCTACCTTCCCTTTGCGAGGAGTGGAAATCCATGTGCAGTTAGATTTTTATGTATGCTTTCAGATCTTGTCAATATTTTGGTAAGAATTAGATGTAAACTTAAGGGACCACAAGTCCTTTATTCAGTTTCTTGCTTCCAGGAATAAAATTCAGGATCCTGTGACAAGACTCCAGGGACAGAACTACATTTTTTTTTAAGACATAAAAAAAAAGATTGCACATCAATCAGAAAACAGCCTAGGCACAACCAACAAGAAAACAGAAAAAAAGCAAAACGTTGAAGGATCCACCTGATTTCAGACATACCCTCATTCTGAAACCTACTTTACTAAAGGGAAGTGCCAACAACTTTTCTTTCAAAAGCTCATGATGCTTATTAAATAAGATCATGATATTAGTTTAACACACAAACGGAGAAGACAGAAAACTTATTGTATACTGAAAAGCCACATCAGAACACTCACCTGTGCAATAGAACACCCAACTTCACTTGTTTTTTTTTCTGGTTGAAAGGACTCAGACACATCATCATGAAGTGCCCTCACCATCAAATTGTAGCATTCTAGGAACAGAACATTCCTTATTCTACCTTTCTACTACTAAAACCCACCCATGCGCATCCCACCCCCCCCTCCCCCCAAAACCTACCAAGCATTGAAAGCATATTCTAGTCCTATGACTTTTTCCAAAGCAGATCATTGATCTAATTACTAGGCCATTGATAGCCTGTACTGAGCGATACCCTCTAGAACTCATCTCTGGCCAAGTTGCTGGGTTTTTTCTGTTTTTTGTTCGTTTGTTTGTTTGGTTTGGTTTTTTTTTTTTTTTTTTATCTGTTCAATGCATTGTAAGATATCTGTTTTGAGCTTTATTCTCTTTTTAATACTTTAAATATTTAAGAACTGTAACTAACCATTATTATTCTTCCTCTCATGTTTTAATATTCTTTCATGGCTGCTATTGAGCTCATTACGTAGACCATGAGGGACCACCTGAAGTATTATAGAGATTCACATGCTGGGAACAATGATACAGTATGAATTCACTGGCAGCTGGTGGTTACATTTTACAGAAAATTAGACCTATCTCTTCTTGACTCAAATTTCAAATGGCTCTCTTACACTTTAAAATATCTTTTCGCTCATGAAGAGAAAAGCTTGGCTAAAACTCAGCTAGCATAACAAAACACTAAACCATATGAAATCTCCTTACTGGATCAGATCAAAAAGCCTTACTAGCCTGATACTCAGCTTTCAGCAGACCCAGTAATAGATACTTTTATAAGCAGAACAAGGAACATACCTTTTAGCCAATAAAACCTCATAACTCAAGCACACTAATTAGCATGACCTTAGGAAATTCTCTGTAGCTCTTTTTCATGGTTTTAAATAAATAAAATCAATCAAAATAAAAATAGAAGTAATAATAAAAAAAAGTACACCCATTTGCCATTTACCACTTCCCTAATATCACAGCTAATTTAAGTTGAAGATTAAACACCATGTTTACAATTAAGTAATTTCAAAATTCTTTCAGCATTCTCATTTTAGGTTTATCTGGTTCAGGTAAATTGTTATGGCCTTACTGATTAAATACCTCTTCTATCACGCATGATTTAGAGACAGTGACTTAGGCTGATTCCTCTTGCAGGAGAGCTAACTCTGCTATACTGCAGTGAATGACAAGAACAAGGATCTGGCTTTGTGTTTTATGGCTGTATTTTTCCAGAGTTCAATTTTTATACATTGACCTTCTATCAGTTCCCCTCTCGAGGAGCTTCTTATTACCCAAACAATTTTGTTAGAGGTGAAGGGGGAAAATAAGTTACTTCTCAAAATCTTCTTTCAACAACCTTAAACAATGATACCATGCCTGAACTACACTGTTTTCTGTACTTAGATACAATTTTCCCTCTTAAAAATAGTATCATTTTGCTTCTAATGGCAACATGGTTAGAAATGCTGACTTCCTTTTTCCTTGCTTTCTTGACAGGAATCACCTGCTCCCTCTGAGTCTTTCAGTTAACCCTGCTAAATTCCTCTTAAAAACATAAATTTCTGTTAAGGTAGAGTTCTGTGAGAAATGGCCAAACCACACAGATAAATAAAGGAGGGAGCAGAATCTTGCAAAAAGAAGATGCATGGAGCAGAAGCAAGTAGGTGTAAGTTGTTTATTTGGAAGGAGACAAAAGTGGAGAAAATGCTGCAGAATGGCAATATTCCTAAAATATGAATAGGAGATATGAGAGTTGAATAAGGAAATAAAATATATATATTATTTTATATAGCTGAAGATTGTACACTAATAATACGTTTTATTTAGAAACCAAATATCAACAATTTTTGGAATGGTTTTGAAGGCTGATGACTTCCCCACAATTTGCAATTCTACAGAGCAATTTAGAAAATCTAGGCTTTTTTTTTTTTTTCTATTTCTCTCTTAACCTGTCGTCATTGCACTTGAAACAGATGTGCTTCATCTCTGTTCAGCTGTAGAACCTGAGTTCTGCATGCGGCAAGTTCTTTGGAAAGGAAGCAGTATCTAATTCTGTTCTGTGAAGACAAAAACTATTTTGAAACAGGACTAGATTGTAAGGGATGTTCAGTACGCTTTCTACAATAGCCACTGACAATGTACAAATGCTTTACAATTTGAAATGAATGCATCAGCCTTGGATACAATAAATTCTTCCTTTAAAGATACTCCCTTGACACAGATATAGGCAAGGATATATTTAAAGACCAACTTGATTTTTAATAAAATTGAACAGATTAAATCTGATGTGTTAATGTGTTACTTTGGGATGTGTGTTAATAAAATGCCAAAGAACAAGCTGCAAGCTGTTTGTTACTTAAGATACTCAAAGAATTAATTTTATGCTGGCATATACTGTAATTAGAAATAGCTCTGTATATCATAATTAAACTCGTAACTATGGAAACCAAGGTAGGCTAGAATAAGTGTGAAGGGAGAATACTGAATAAACCAATCCTAAACTCCCTTAATCACACACAGGCACACACACAGATACACACACACATGTGTACACATTATTTTAAGTGACATAAAAATATCCCTCCATCTGTAACATAATATTAACTCTAATCATTTAATACAGTTTATATTACAGGATCATCACCCAGTAAAACTTTGAAAAGAAGATATCTAAACAAGGGGGAACACATTCTCTCCATATTTTTTCTTTAATTTTTTTCACTTTGGCAATACCTCGATGTAGTGATGCATTTTTATTTACAACTGCTAGACATAAAAATTTTAAAATATTAATAATACATAAAGACCCTGATAGTATAGTGAACATGACAAAGACAATATTACATCCTAAGCAAGTCACTGAAGGACTAAGAAAGTAAAAGAACTCAGACACATAGGAGTCAACAATATACCACAAGTTCGAACATTACTGTTTCAAAATACTGGAGAAGTGCATACAACAACAACAAAAATAGAGGAACTATATAAACAGCGTGTGGAGGTAGTACTGAAGTAGGATTCTATGTATTTTTACAACAAGATGTTGTAAAAGATGTTGTCCAAGAAACAGAGTTGAAGTTAATTATGCCCTACAAGTAAGGCTCAGCCATGATTTTGTATTGTTTTAGTGAAATTAACTCTGATTAAACACCTATAAGAACATAATTTAGGTGTCCCTGCTGGGGGAGGCAAGTTGAACTAGATCTCTAGAGGTACCTTCTATCTTCAACCATTTTGTGATTCTGTGATTCTCTCCCTGGCAATAAAAGCTGCAATATCTTGAATCATGGCTACAAACAAAAAGAGTTCGTATTTTTAGCAACTGTATTGGAAAAAGTATTATATTAGTAGCTTTTAAGAACACAGATACAGATACAATTTGCTATCGTTAAATGTTGAATGACAAGCAGCAGAGGGGCCCCTGTTCTATTAGGAAAAAAAAAAAAAAAAACACCTCTGACAATCTGTTCTTAATTTAGGGATCTTAATTTGTGTTTTTCCCCAAGTTACTTTTGATTCCATGTTTGAGAGAGAAATGTTGATACAAATAAAAACATTATAATTAGAGATATTAACATTTTCTTGAAATCTGGCAAAAAATGTATTATTTTGTCTGCAATACAATAACTCTAGGCAAACTCTAATCCATTTATACTTAAAGATTCTAAAAAAAAATCTCGCAAACTACAGCTGTAAGGAAGAAACATTACCTTAAAAGTAGCTTGGGAAGTTAGATTTCAGTATTTCATTATTACTATGGAAATGAAGATAACCCCACTTGATCACACTCTTTCTCTGCAATATTCATATCCATGACTTAAATATATATATATATATATTTATAATGTAAAACTGGTTGCTAAAATGCCAGTCTGTGAAATTGTGACTTTTTCAGGTCTGAAGAGGAAGATGTCCCCAACTAGTTCTTGTAACACCCTATGGTACACATTATTATCTTCCAAAGGTTAGAGCTTGTGTATTCTAACTGACTGGGACAGACGTTTCTCCCTCTCTGACTCCATGTACAGGTATACAAGCAGCTCACCCATCTATTTACAAGCTTCAATTTATACCATGGTGTTCTAAAACAATTTGAAAACAGCAATACCTCAGCTGGCAAATCCTGTTGTAACATTATTAGTAATCTGTAGCCATTTATCAAAACTTGGCATTTTAGTCCAGCACGATATGCAGATCACAACCTGCCTCAGTCTTATCGGTCTTATTCTGCATCACAGTTAAAAGCTCTTAGAATAAAAAAGGTGTGGTACACATTTCTCTATTCTTACGTGTCAAAGAGTAATTTAAAGGATTCTTACACTGTATTTGAATATAGGCCTGCTGACCTGAAGACCAAGAGAAAAGTGCAATACTTCCTTGATGATTTCAGAAGGACAGAGATTGAGAATACTTGCTAGAGAATAAGAGAAGCCGAACAGAAGGGTGTAACAAGTTGGTCTATCAAGAGGTAATTACCTGTTTTACCATATTGTGAGTACTTGGGTAACCAAGCTGCTGTACTGAAGGTCAGCAATCACTGACCTGCAAATATGTAGACCTGCAAAAATAAATTCTGGATAAAGACTAGCAAAAGTCTTTGAGAAGGAGATAAAACTTTGCAGGGAGTCACCTCCATGGCATGAAGTCCTGGATTCTCTGACCCCTCTAGGCCTTTGTCTGCTTTCTGAAAAGCCTAAGTTAATAAAGAATTACTAGCAAAAACAACTGTTAAGCAGAACATTCTGAGCCTTCAAGATCACTCACAAATCCTTTTGAAGAGCCTTACCTAAAAGCCTCAGCAGGGATAAGTGGTAGAGTGTCAGAAACCCATGCTGGAGCCAAAAAGGAAGAAGGGTGCAAGTGACGAGCAGCTGCACTGATAAAGGTTGCACTTCATTTTTGCTTCCCTTCTTTCTCCAGCCTTCTCCTTTCTCCTCCCCCTTGGTTCTCTGTTCTTTGGTTCTCTACCTCTGAGCAGAGCTGGGTCCCATATATTGTGCCCAGAGACCTATCAGAAAGAATGGAGACCTATCAGAAAGGCTATTTAAAAGGCTTACATATAATCTCTTTTCTTTTCCAAGATGATGGGAGAGAAGTTGTTTCTCTCAGAGTATAATTCCATATGACAAACTAATAAAACCACTCCTACCTCATACAAGCCTCCTTGGACCTATTTTTACATTCCTCTTTCTTATCTAGTTTGATATGCATTGGCTTCAGTACAAATTGCATCCTTCTGTTATGCTGTGATGGTGAATTGAATCAAGACCAACAACAATGACTTCAAGAAATTCCTACTTGAGATTTGTAACTGGTTTGCTGTGTCTTCCCCCATTCCCTGCCCTCCATCACACCTTATCTGCCAGCTCTCCATCTGCAGGCGGGCAGAGGCACCCACGTTCAGCACCTACTGTTGGGGAAAGAAACGTAATCAGCCTCTCTTCACTCTTCCCCTCAAAGAAAACGGCTTTCCATTTACTTTAAAAATATATGATCCAGTCACTGTTCTTTATAGAGCAGAAGTAATTACCATTGGCTACTGGGAAGGGAAAGACAGAAATAAATGTAGGAAAGAAAAAGTGGGACAGTAAGAGACAAAATTATTCTTGATTACGTTCAAACCTATCACTTTGTACCATTGTTTTATATAATTGAAAATTAGAAAACTGCTAGCTTCTAGAAAGCTGGAGAGCTCCGCTTCCCATGAATGCTCAGTGAAGCTAAGTTGCAGTTTACATATGAAGTAACAGAGCGCAGTTTATCGCCCTGTTTGCAGGCGCACACCGAACCGGTTTGTGCGAGCGCGTTGCCCTCTGCTGGCTGCCTCTGTGCAGGGGCCGTGCCAACCCTGCCAACTCCATGCCAACCTTGCTGCTTTACAGAATGCCAAAATAAACACCGTGTGACCAGAGATTGCCCGTGAGTACTCCAAGATCATGGAAAAATGGACTCTCAGCTTTGTAGAGCAGTCACAGCACAGAAAAAGTTCCCTTCTAGTAACTTTTCTAAAAAACAAATATTTCTACAGCTTTTAACACAGCTTTATTATTATTATTATTATTATTATTATTATTATTTATTTTTAATGGAATTGAAATAGCTGCTCAGTTAAATTTGTTCCTCTCACTCTTTATGCTAGAGAACATTACAAGATTGTAAAGAAAGCCATAAAGAAATACTTCTCGGACATAGTCGGTTGCTTTATTCAGCAATGCAAAATGATGTATGCTACTATGCATATACTGCAATTCAAAGAAAACAAAATTAATTGTATTTTGTGTAATAAATAAGTAAACTTGAATGAAGCATGAAGGAATCAAACAGCCAGCAATATCATAACTCTCTTTCGTTTTTACAAAACCAGCTACTCATGCTCACAGAAACAGCATCTTGCCATGCTAGTAACATGAGGAGCTGACAAAAAGCATCAAAAAGCAAAAAAACAAATAGTCAGCCTCCCAAAACAAAATAAAATAAAAATTAAAAAAACAATCCATAAATCTCCCTGGTACACTAATACCTCCGAGAATTTACAGAAATAATAAGAACATAAGAATTACTCTTATGTTAACCTTCAAATTACCCCAGTGCAATACTCCATGGAACTTCTCCATCCACAAAACCAACCGTGCCTGTAGTTACATTTCTCAGAAGTGCCGAAGGAAGCAGTCAGGCTCAGCAAGCGCAGCCTGCAGGGGCAGGACACGGGCTCTCTGCAACAAGGCAAAGGCTTTGAACCTATTACTGAAGAAGATTAAAAAGTTTGGAAAGCAGCGAAGTCTGCAGTCAGAGAGGAAAACTCACTTTTTTTTTTTGGCTTTTTTTTTTTTTCAGAAATAAAATTAAAATAGATTCAAGTAAAAATTGTAAGAGGAAAAAAAA
>JAVCKT010008862.1:0-12230 GCA_032273925.1 Rhynchotus rufescens | reverse complement strand
GGCAGGTTGGAAGGAAGGAAGGAAGGAAGGAAGGAAGGAAGGAAGGAAGGAAGGAAGGAAGGAAGGAACCTAGATATCATTTTGCTAAATAAAAAAGTCATCTGGACCAGCCTCAAACTTGATTACATATGGACCAATTTTTGTAAGAATGCCTTCACTTATTCCAAAAACTGCACCTACAAATTGTTTCAAGCTGGGATTGAAAATATCTAAAAATAGACAGTATGCCATAATATGCCATTCCCTTATTTAGATAAAATAAATTGGAGTTAACATACAAAAAACAGCCTTAAATTATCCCCCTATTTTATTATGGTACCATCTGTTCTGCTTTGTATGTATTGCCATAAATCTCACTGGTGAAACAGGACATTAATTTTGTTTCCACATATTCATTTTACATCATTGAGGCAGTGTGTTCAGTCTGAGGTTACTTAAACTGGGACATAGACTATATGCAGCCATGTATAATATTGTGTGTTTGCAATAGGCTGCCTGATCTGCTTGTGCAGTCTTTATTTTCAGCTTTCTTTCCAAACCAGGCAGGGTAAAAACCTGAGCAGCCTCATCTGATTTTACTTCCAGCCTAAATGGTTCCATGTTTATATGTTAACAGCCATGAATGTAACTAATCCCTTATATTTTAACTTTCCGAGATAGGATTTTTAGATAGTGAAATATTCTTGTTTCCTACAGATACATGAATATATGCTAAATTATCTTGGAAATGGAGGCTCAGAAGCATTCCTGCTTTGCGGCTGCCCTAGCAGATCAGCCAGTTCCCACCTCGTCTCCTCAGCCCGCGCAGGGTTGTGCAGCGCTTGGTCAGAGCCGCACGGCCCCTCAGCAGGAACAAGGCCTGGCCCAGCCTGTGTACGTGAAGGCCCTCACCATCCCGCTCTACCAGCCCGTGCAGCCGGGATGCTTTCAGCCCGGCGGTCAGGCCGTGACTGGCAGAAGCTGTGTGAATCTAGATGGCACTAACATACCTCTCATCCTGAATCCACTTGTTCCTTCAGAAAGGACGGATCCGCATCAATCAATTTTTCAAAAACAACTCGGGCAAACTCTGACATTAAACATAGTGAGCACTTTGCCAGTTTTATTGTCACCAAATTCTTGTGCAAACACATCCACTGGAAACCCAGGAAAATCAAAAAATGCTGGGAAATACATCTGTAAACACTGTGGTCGAGATTGTTTGAAGCCAAGTGTCCTTGAGAAACATATTCGCTCTCACACAGGAGAGAGGCCCTTTCCATGCACCACTTGTGGTATTGCATTTAAAACTCAAAGTAATTTGTATAAACACAGACGGACTCAAACACACGTCAACAATACCAGACTGCCCTCAGACTCTGACAATGGTGGCATATTGGAGCAAAATGAGAAAGCATCAGAGAATGTTACATCACATCAGGGCTCCAAACTAGATAGCAGTACCTGTGAAGATGAGGGGGTGAAGATTAAGCAAGTAAATTCACAGACAAGTGTTGTAAAAGACACTAAGACACTTAATGAGCTTCCACTGCCAGCAACAAGTGATTCATCATTTGCTTCAGGAAATCAAATGAAAAATAATCAATCCTTTAATTCAAAGATTAATCAAGAGGTTCCTGAAAAAGAGTCTTTATCATCTCCAGTAGCTCTGCAACCCCAGAGGAAGATGACACCAGAGCAAAGGACTCCAGGTGCCAGTAAGCACATCCAGTTGCAAAGGCAGCAAGCAACCTTTTCCGAAAAACAGTGGGATTACAAGCCATCTGACTGCAAGCTGAAGAAGTGTGAGAGCACTGACTCGGGGTATCTGTCACGCTCTGATAGCATAGAGCAACCGATGCCCTCCCCTAGCCCCTTGCACAGCCTCTCTGAACACAGCACTGAACTGGAAAATGAAACTGCCTTCAGTAGCTCAAGGTATACGGCCGGAAGCAGTGCAAAGCTCGATTCAGCTGAGAAAGCCTCCGCCTCCATGCTAGAGAAAAAGAGGCTGGAAGAACACATCTCAAAACTTATTTCTCATAACAAGACTGTGGTGGATGATACCCATTTAGATAACATTAGGCCCAGAAAAACTATCCTTTCCAAGCAGGGGAGCATTGATTTGCCGATGCCTTATACATACAAAGACTCCTTCCATTTTGACATGAGAACTTTTGATGCAAATAGGAGAAAGAATCTTTCCCTGTACTCAGCAAAATCTACCTTTGCACCCCTAGAAAAATGCAGGCCACTGCTTTTCCACTCGGTTCCCACACAGTTCTCCACGACAGTAGACTCTGTGCCCGTAACCAGAAGCAACTCTCTGCCGGTTGCGGAGGGCACCAGAACGGCACATGACAAAGCAGGTTGCTCAAACCCACTCCCTCTTACTAAGCGGTCTGTAAACACAAGCTCTTCTAGCTTGCTGCCTAGCAACAATCTTGCTGCAAATTCCATGGATTTTCCTAACAGCCATCCCCGAGCACTTGTCAGGCAAACGGCTGTGGAGGATCTGCCGCTCAGTAACGGCGCTGAGAATCCCTCTTCTTCCGAGGAGGTGCAAGCGACTAAAAACCTTGGGGCTGCAGAGGTACTAAGTGCTAAAAATAAGAAACAAAATCAGAGGAAGATAAAGATGTTCTCTGAAGAAAAATGGCAGATGTATGGAGATGAAACATTCAAGAAAATCTACCAAAAAATGAAAAGCAGTCAAAATGCCAAGAAAATGAAACAAAGGGTGAATAAAATTGCAGATATTACAAGCTTTGCTGCTGATTCAAATGAATCTGTCAGTGGTACTGAAATTACACAGGAAAGAGAAAGCAGGAGCTCCTTAAGTGACAGTCTTTCCTCCCCTGTGGCAGCAGATTTAAATACTTTTAAATCAGGAACCCGTCCTGATGGTAACCATGTTCTACAGAACATGTCCTCAGAGGAAGCTGCAGACAGTTTAACCCACGTAATGGAAACATCACATTCAGTAAATACTGGGGCACGTGCAGTACCGAGCAAAGCTTCCCAAAACCTCGGTGGCAGTGACACAGCTGAAAACACATGTGGCAACAACACATTACAGTCACTAAGCAGTTGTGAGCTCAGGTTTCAAAATGCACTATATCAACCGAACACCAGCATAACGAAAGATGACTGCTTGCCTGTACAGAGTAGCAATTGGGAAGATTCAAAAGAATCTGGGAAAGAGGCCAATGCATTCGAATCAGAGTGTAGCAGCACTTCAAACAATTATGGAAACCATCAAAGGAATAAGGAAACTGGCCAGCATGCCCCGCCATCCCTCTGGGTCCACTGCAAGAGCAATAGAGAAGCCTCAGGGAAATCTCACATCCTACCATCAGAAAGAAAAAAGCTGAAAGTGGAAGTGGAAAGGAAGGAAAACATTACTTCAAAGTCCTATTCCAGGCCCAGTAGTGAAAAGCCTGGAGCAGATGAAACAGAAGGAGTCTCTTGCAGTATCGCTCAGTCTCCTTCTACAGCACCAGGGAAACTCTCAGGTAAAACAGATGAGCAAAAACTAATCTCTTCTGGAGATGCTGAGAGTGAAGAATGTATGAAAACACCCAGACTACTCGCAAAGCCTGTTCATTATAGTGACAGTGATCTTTCAGCTTTAGCAGGGATCTCAGCAGCTCCATTTGCAGGATTTCTGGGGCCTGAGTCAAGGGGAACTGATTGCAATTCTTTTGCCTTGCACAATGCAACAGATAAAGATGTCAAAACAGGTCTTGTGAAAACAAAAGTACCACTTTTCAGTGACAATGTTGCTGACTTATCTGCCAAAATCCATCACTTGCGATCTGGTCAGTTAACTCCAGTCCCTCAGAAAAATACCTTTTCTCCAAAATACATCCTTGAATTACCACAAGACAAGAGGTCCTCAGATCTGTCACTTCTGCTTAGAGCAGAAGAGAAGGTTACACCATCTGTGTCTGTGACAGACACCTTAACCAGCCCCCCCAGCTCTTCTAGCAGCAGAGCACTTGCTGCTGATCCTACTGATGTGTTTTGGTCTCCTTTAAAATCTGAAGTGAGACAAAAGGCCAGCAGAGGAGAACTATGCTGGAACGTACATGCAAACTGGAAATCTCCAGAATTCTGTTCACAGATCAACTCAGAAACCACAAGTATCTTAACCACAGTAGGCAACACCTTTTATAATCAAAACTTCAAACAGAAAGAAGTTATAAAAGATGCTTGGAAAAACAAATACAAGAAAAATAAATGTAATTATCAAAGGCAAACTGAAGACAAGTGGATGAGTGCAGCTACTTCTTCTGCACAGGCCTCAAAGAAGAAAATATGTCTTACTTCTATGTATACAAGTGGTTTTTTCATATCAGCAGATATCAAAGAAGAAAAGTGTGTTTTACATCACC
This sequence comes from Rhynchotus rufescens, assembly GCA_032273925.1. NCBI lineage: Eukaryota > Metazoa > Chordata > Aves > Tinamiformes > Tinamidae > Rhynchotus > Rhynchotus rufescens. The sequence continues at coordinate 7,854 of JAVCKT010008862.1, read as the reverse complement.
TTTGCTCAGGCAGCAACTCTTTGGTGATGACGTCAAACCAAAGGACAGCTTCTAGTCAGACGCCTGGGCAAGCAGTCCTGGGATGGGGCACAGATGGAAGTCCGTGTGTTCCTGAGGATATTTCACCAGCACTGCAGAACAGGGAGCCTTCTCAGAGCTCCACAGTCAACTCTACTTATTTTTGCCATTCTTTTGGCACTTTTTATTGCCACACTCTCACTGCTCACTGTAGAGGATTCCCAACACTTCCTCACAATAATCTGCTTTGCTACTCTGGAAGTTTAACAGTATCGAGCACAAAGAGCACCTTCCCATCACTAAATGCTGAGCCACGACTGACTTGGTGTTGTTTAACGAGAAGCCTTCCTCTGCCCGCTGAGCAGAAAGGCAGTGCAGACTCTGCTTACTCGTCCTTGCACATGTGTGGCAAGGAATCTAGCAAGGAATGCACACTATCAATGTATGATATTTCTTTTTTCAAAATGAAAAATATTAGCAAGACTATGGCCTACAGCATAACAAACAGGAGCTTAAAGACACTGGTTTCATCGTTTTCTAAAGGACAACAGATACAGGAGGTAACATTATTAATTCTATTCCCTTTCTGAAGAAGGTGTAATTGCCTGATTTTTTTTTGTTTTTTTTTTTTTAAACTAATATGAGTGATTATAGAAATATATTCTGGCTATGTACAAGCAGTTGCTGGGTAGAGAGTTTACAAGTCATATCTTTATAGGACTAGTTATCCAGTCATTCGGTGCATGAGTTGTACATGCTCTTGTGGGAGTGTTTCTTTTGCTTGAGAATTTAAGTAAGAATACCATTTAGCTAAAAAAGTGTAATTTCCATTTCTTAAATTTTCCCCTTGGGATATTTTTTGTACTGTTTTGATACAGGATATTTATTTCACATGCTTTCTTTTAAAATTACTATTTGCATAGATAGAACTTTTGAGAGTTAAGATCTAGTATCTGTTATACTTGGAGATATTCAAAGACAAACTATGTGTCAGAGCTTATGTTGTTTTTTGGGGTTTTTTTTTTTGGTTGGTTTAATTTAATTTTATAATAACAGTCCGTGATTAGAAAAAAAATAACACAAATTCTAGGAAAAAAAAACAGAGTAGCTTAGGAACTGTTCTTTTTAACAATGGTATAGATTTCTAATATGTCAATATAATTCAGGACCTTTCTGTGCTTTCTTTTTAACAGTTAAGTTCAGCAGCTGCTTGTGGTGCTTTTGAAGGTATTTCAGAGCAAAAGAAGAAAACTGTAGTTTGCAAAAGGGAAAAACTCACATCAAACAAACTCAAGAGGAGCCACAAACAGAAAAAAATTAAAGTCACCCCCAAATGGTAAGGACTATAGTTTTCAGCTTCACTAGATACAGACACCATTTTGCTACAATAGGTATAATAAAATCCACATAAAATACAAAGACATCCCCAAAATTCAACCTGGTCAAACCTGAGAGAAAAATAAATCTCTCAGACAGAACTATTCCTATTTTGGATTAGTTCTATAAAGGTAAATTATCAAAAATATTAATATACTCTTTACTATCTGACTTTTCTAAGCAAAACAGATAAATACCAAAGGAATATGACTGGTCTCTCAGCTCAGAATATGAGCTGACTCTCACTATGGCTTAGAAATGATTCTTTTCTGTCAAAATTATAAGTACTTGCTTGTGTTTGAAGAGATCCAAAATACTGCATTTTTCTCCCATTACAGTGAAAGGCAACATGTAAGACCTTATTTTCCTAAGTAGATATGTATCTTGAACATGTATTCACAAGAGAATGCAAAGAATAAATGTCAAGTTGTAACACTAACAAAAGCAGCTACAGTTTAAAGGATCATTCAGCTTAAATGAAAAACAGGAAGAATTGGAGTATAAAACTATCAAAAGCCCATTGCATCAGTCAGCACAGTTCCTCTGTGCTTTACTGGGAGTTCATATCAGTGGAAGATTTAGCCTTTAATCTTTCAAGAGTGTGAGGTAGCAGAATGTCTGATGAATTGTTTTAATAAGAAACGTATATTGTATGCATACATCCCTCCTATTCCAGTTCATGACCAAAACCAGACAGAATTACTCCCTTGTGAACACATCAGTAGCTGTAACTTAATCACAGTGTCTAGTTTGGCAACTGACACTGCAGTTTTGAAGGATCAGAACAACATTAGAAGACTTCCATGTGTGGTCTAGTTTCTTTCTTTCCTTCTGTCTTTCTTTCTGTCTTTCTTTCTGTCTTTCTTTCTGTCTTTCTCTCTCTCTCTCTCTCTCTCTTTCTTTCTTGTTAGTCTCAAGACTGATACATTTGGCTGTATCACATAGGTACAGGAGCCAGAAAACCCAGATCATGCATTATGAAGCTAAGCGACCAAACTGTTCATTATTAAATGTATTGTAAGATCTCCTTCCTAGTAGTAAGTTCCTGTTAGACTTAAATTTGCCTAATGCTGTAGTATTATTTTTTTGCTCTAATTGCTTTTTCATAGTGTGTGTTTGTTTCCCTTTTCACTGTGAAAAATGCTATTTGCAACACAGGTACCGAAGGAGGCACGTACATGGATATGCTCAGTTGAAAATGAACCGACTAAGCAAGCAACACTACTTTCCACATACAACACTGGATGTTTTGAAAAAGGGCTATCCATCACAACCCTGTAAATTCAATCAGTGTAAGAAGTCTCATTCTCCTCAATCAAAGGGACAAGGTAAGTATTTAGTGTAAAGTAGTTAGATACCAGAATTACATTCTAACATTTTCACCTGCCCTTTACTTAGAACATTTACAACGGACACTCTTACAACACACCTCCTCTGCAAAAAGCTCTACACTTCCTTACTGATAATTTATGCTCATGTCACTTCCTTTACATTTGTGTGTTAACAGACACCAATCTGAAACAGCCAACAGTCCCTGAGCGTATGTTCTGCTGCTGTTTAAATAGAGAGGAAAAGGAATAGGACATTATACGAATTTATTTTGTACCAGCAACACACATTGTCTCAGAATCACCCCATTCAACTGCAGTGGCCCTTCTGCCTCTGTATCATGAAATACGGAAAAGCACTTTCATCGTAAATGATGATAACGAGGGGACAAATTTCACATTTTCAAACTTTCCATCTCAGCTGTTTCCTCTGTTTGAATCTGTTTGTCTGAATAACTAAGTTAATTTCAAATCACTTAAAACATCCTTTCTGTGGCTGCATAGACAGGATCAAGATGACATATTATATTTTCTTGAATTTAAAGCGTATTTATATAATTCACCTGAATGATTCTGATTGCGTCCTTATTGGTAGATTTTTAGGATCTACACAGGTTATTTCAGTAATTATGTGTAAAAACCCTGACAGTTCAGTTCTCTAATTTGTTTTTAGGCAAGCCAGAAAACTGAAGTAAAGACGTCTTTGATACAATTAATAGTCACGACACTACATTTTATTTCTAGTGATAAACAGAAAAGAGGGCTACTGACTGCCTAGCATATGCTAATGCTACCCCTAAAATGAAGAAAGCATTATTTTGCTGAGAAATTTTAGTCTGTCTTCCTACTATTGCTTATACCCCCTATTCCTAATTGCTCTTGTTCTAACATTGAGTTCAGATATATAACATTACCTGTGAAGAGCTGTTCACTGCATTGTTCAGAAAAGCAGATGCATATCAAGTGGCAGATTTTTAGGAGTTTTACTTACCAATGCCATATGTCAGGGCACTTGGAAATTTTACACAGCTAATTCAGTAATTCTCTAGCAATTCCTTGACTGCACCAAAATATCTTGCTAGTTTACCTTTCCTATTGCAAGAAAAGTCAGAGCTTCATTTGTTTTCTATTGTCTGTATTCCCCAAACCGCTGGTAATGGCCCAAGAAGAGCATGCCCAGTTAGAGAATACTACAGCACTGAGGACTTGAAATAGCCTTCCACTAGAAGCCTAAATAGTTTAGTTTCTGAAAGAAGATGATGTGTTTACAGGGTGATGTGAGTTTGGAGTGTGAAATTTGCTCCTTTTCCAGTTTCAGTGAACAACTCTGGCCCTCATATACTTAATGGCATTAATGGAAATGGTGTTGATGGTACAACCATGTTGGAAGCACAGATAACCTGACCAATAAAATGCCACATATACATTAACCAAGATAAACTATCACGTTTGAAAGAGAAAGGTACATGAAATAATAAATACATGGAAGTGATACAATGAGAAGCTTAGTAAATTCTATTGGTGGAATAAGCATGACAATAAAAGTTTCTCCAAACCTGTTTTCTACAGGAAATTTCCTACACCAGCAAAAAGGAGCATCTTGTTCCACCTCAGACGAGCCACTTTGCAGAAGGAAGAAAGAAGAAAAGAGTAACTCAGGAATATTTTTGCATACTGGAAATCTAACCCATGTAAAGCAAAAAGATAAAATGGATAAAAGAGTACGTATTCTACCTTAATTTGTGCATGATTTCTTATTATGAAAAAAAAAAGCTAATTACAACTTCAGTTATATTCAGCTGTTTTAAAGATGAAATTGTACTTCTTCTGTAACACAGATTTTGTTTAAAAATGTTTTAAAGGTATTCTTGGGGCTAAAATATAGTGAAAGTTACTAATGTTAGAATTATTTTAAAGAAGAGCTAAACTTAACACAATCTGAAATGGCTATCTCCTATGCTTGCTTTCAGAGGACAGGTTGGCATTGCTGTTGGAGGTAGTAGAGAGAGCACGGACCAGCAGGTTAGGCGGCAGCAAGGCCAGGCGGGGACGCGGCAGTGCAAGCGCCCCTCAGCTGCAGACACGCTCTGAACCGCAGCAGGGCCTCCTTGGCCCCTTTGTGGGGCCTGTGGTACTGGAGTTTCTGGGCTACTGACAGCTGCACTAGGTAGATGGATGGGCCTTCGATGTGTCTGCACATGCTGCAAACTGCTTTTGCATGCACTGTCAGCACAGCTTCTGGGAAGAGTATCCTCTGCTCAGCTTGTTCTTACTTTTCTTTAGACTTCCACTAGCCAGGCTCGGAAAAAGAAGCTACTGAGGCAGATGGCTTTTGGGTTCTTATGTAGCATAAGCAGTGGTTGGCTGTGAAACATAAGCAGGATCATATTTAGCCCTTAAGATGTTCTTTACAAAATAACTGTATTTTATAAAGGTATCTCACCATGTTGGATACTGCCATATTGCTTGCAGACTTACCTGGACCTTTTTGGCTACACTTCATATGCATCTTTGCAATATATATATTATATGAATGTGTGTGTATGTATATATATGTATGTATAACACATGTGCACAAGTTGTATAAATAAATGTTGATATTCCTGATTACATATACAATATGAATTATAGCAGAGATAAGTGTTTTATATTGATACAGTCAACCTAATAATTCTTTTTGCAAGACATGGAAATGCTCTGGATTGACATTTTTAAATTTAAACTTTTTTTTTTTTCTTTTCCTCCTCACTTCTGCAGGACATTTCTGGGCAAATCAGGGAACATACAAGAACAAACTTCTCTTTTCAGAACTTTGCATCTCCTTTGGAGATATCTGTGACAGCTCATTCTTCTTCATCCACAGTTAGCACTGCCATGCAGCAAGACAGCAATGATGTAGAAATTTGCTGTTTAGTGACACAACCACTTGTGCTTCAGCCATCAGTGCCAGGAGAGTCTCAGCCAAATGCTCGGACTGACTCAGTGGCATCTTCTTTTTCGTCTTCTCCTTTTGATTTTCCAAATACAGACACAGATGGACAGATTGACAACACAAGCTCAGAGACTACTGATCCTCTTTTCTTATATCAAGAAGCAACCCAAGGAAACACGTTAAATGTAGTGTCAGAGAGCCTAGTGATCCAGGCCTCAGGAAGGGAGAAATGTTCACCTGAAGAAATTAAATATTCATCTCCAAAAGAAAACTCAAGTGCCAGTTCCCAACCTGGATGTTCACATACATCACAATCAAAAGCAGATTCTCTCTTCAAGTCAAACACAAGGGCTAACTTACCCAACATAAAATACACAGAGCAGGCAAACTTTTCTCAGAAAATCCTTCATGGAAATACGGACAAGAATGGAGCCTACCTGCAGTCAGATAACTATGGAAGGCCACATGAAAAAAATACTACTGCCTTTATAGAGCCCTCAATTACGCTCAGGTTCCCTGAGTTCAAGACTTACTCTGCAACACCTTCCAAGACATATAAAAAGAGAGGATTAGAGATGATGAGGAAGCAAACCAGAGTTGAGTATGATGACACTAGCAGTGATGATGAAGACAGGCTTGTTATAGAAATATAGCAAATACTTTTGCTACAATGCTAGGATGGTCCATTACAAAAAAAAAAAAAAAAAAAAAAAAAAAAAAAAAAAAAAAAAAAAAAAAGCCATTGAAATTTGATCTACATTTCTAAAGCACCTTTAGATCAGAAAAGCCATTCTTTAGCGCTTTAGGCAGCATTCTCCTCTGAGGACAGTCTATTTCTGAGGACAGTCTCTATTTCAAGGACTCAGACATTTTAAAATGCTTATTTGAAGCAAAGCGTGAGCTGGCTTCACCCATTTAAATGCAAATGGTCAACCTGAATTTATGAGAGGTTTCCAGTATTGTTAACTCTCTTACTGGTCTTACATAAAGCCCACAAGTGCTAGCTGCTAGTGTTTTTATTACTAAAAAGCTGCAGTGTATTCATTTACTAATAACTATAGTAACAGCTTCTTCAATATGTAAGATTTCCTGAAAGGGTATGGATGTATTTTCCTCTCCTCTTTTAGGTAGTTACTGCCTAAGGGTATACAGGGAGTGATATACTGGCATTAAGGGAAAGATATGCTCTTTAGGTGTCTGTGATATTGGAAGAGTCTGCAAAAATGCCAGTCTTTTTCAATGTTGCACAAACGTTAATGTTTCTTTGTGACCAATTACACAAGCATGCCTTACTTTGTGTTTTGTGTCTTTTATGCCAAGATCTAGTCATGTATTTAATTCTTTAGTTCTGCTGGAGATTATGGATGTTGGTTGTTAATATTTCCCTGTAGTAAAATTTCTCACAAGGTTTTCTCATTATATTCATCAGATTATGGTCCAATAAATTAATCTTGAATTTTTCTTTTTTTTTTTTTGGTAATCTTAATGCAGTTACTCTTTTTTATCAAAGGGAAGAAAATGTATGGCATAGTTTGTTTTCTTTTCACACTTTTTTTTTTAAACAAATAGTTTTGTGCTACAAAATCTAAAATCCACCAGTTTCTATGTGAATAAACAACTAAACAGAGCTTAATTTGACCGAATACATTCACTTGATTGATTAAACAGATAAATATTAAAACCACTTCCCTTCTACAATGTATTGAAACATTGTACTTAAATTGTTGCCAGTTTTTATACTGTGAATCATAGATAGGATTTTATGGGTTGCTGTATGGGATATTCAGAATTGCTTTTACTTTAATCCTACACAGGTAAGCTTAGGTAGATCTGACTTGAAATGAGATGTAGCATAATACATGAGCATGTTAGAAAAATACACGTGTATAAAAACCTACTGAAACAGCTAACAGAGGTAAAACCAAGTATGAAGTCCCATATAATAATTACTGTATTTTCAGATGTGTTGCAAAGGCTGGTCACTCCTGCAGATTTCCATATACATAGCTTGATGCTCAACCTCAAATTATGTTTGTAAATTTACTGTTAAGAGAAAATAAAAATTACAATCACAATTCCTATTTTAATGTGGAAAAAATGTGAGGAAAAGGAAATATTTTTCAAAATGTAGGATAAGCCATGAAGGATATCTTTCACCTTTTTAAAAATATTACAATATTTCTCCTGCTGATGGAAATT